>SJYX01018842.1:11143-23440 GCA_006410675.1 Oreotragus oreotragus | reverse complement strand
AGCATATTCAAAAGCAGAGACATTACTTTGCTGGCTAAGGTCCGTCTAGTCAAGGCTATGGTTTTTCCTGTGGTCATGTATGGATGTGAGAGTTGTACTGTGAAGAAGGCTGAACACTGAAGAACTGATGCTTTTGAACTGTGGTGTTGGAGAAGACTCTTGAGAGTCCCTTGGACTGCAAGGAGATCCAACCAGTCCATTCTGAAGGAGATCAGCCCTGGGATTTCTTTGGAAGGAATGATGCTAAAGCTGAAACTCCAGTACTTTGGCCACCTCATGTGAAGAGTTGACTCATTGGAAAAGACTCTGATGCTGGGAGGGATTGGGAGCAGGTGGAGAAGGGGACGACAGAGGTTGAGATGGCTGGATGGCATCACTGACTCGATGGACGCGAGTCTGAGTGAACTCCCGGAGATGGTGATGGACAGGGAGGCCTGGCGTGCTGCGATTCATGGGGTCCCAAAGAGTCGGACACGACTGAGCAACTGAACTGAACTGAACTGTTACTGGGAAGTATGGGACAGGTCTGCCTTAGACAGGTGCTGATTACCTGATGCCTCCTTGTATCATAAGAACACATAAGCTTCTCCTGAATTGATAAGCATTGATTATAAACTCATGAATCAAACCTCCCTAGATAAAACACAACAGAGGATGTTAGAGAGTTCTAAAAGAGTTCTCTGGAGCAAGGGATTCCAGACTTTCCCCTCATGGTCCTATCCCTTTGCTACTCAGTTGATATCATAGCAATTCGTGTCCCAAAAGAGACAAACACTTAATGTTATTTTGTTAATGTTTTTATGATTTATTTGTGCCAGATAAACAGCTGGGGCATGTAGGCTCTTCTCGCTGCAGAACAAGAACTCTTACTGTGGCCTGTGGGATCTAGTTCCTCATCAGGGATCGAACCTGGGCCCCCTGCATTGAGAGCTCAGAGTGTTAGCCCCTGGACCACCAGAGAAATCCCAGATGTTTCTGAAGAGAGATGAGAGGACAGGGCCTGATAAAGTGATCTTTATCTGCAAACCAAAGATGGTTTCCCTAGGCATTCTTCTTCAGTAACCATAACATCTTCTTGTAGTATCTGCTTAGTAGCACTGAAAAAACTTCCTCAGAATCCAGGTGACTCATCATAGTCCAAGGGTATTACCACATAGTTCAGCATCAGGCAAATGCCAGGATTAGATACATCCTAAGAATCTCAGCTCTGTTGTGCTGCTCCCCTGCCCTCCACCGAAAGCTGTCAGAGGATGCTGTAATGTTCAAAAATCACTGTTTGGATCAGTGATCCTCAATTTTTTTTTTTTAATTCTGTATTCTACTTTTTTTTTTTTTTAAGAGACTATGTCCCAGCATTAAGCTTTTGTTTGTAAATTATATATGTATATTTTTGTATCAGTATTTTACATTAATTATAAAATGTACATAAATAAATATTAAATGAGATGATGAAAAATAACCGCTCATAACTTTGGCTGGAAATGAGGTGGTGGTAGCCTTATATTATAGAATTTGATGACGCCTCTGTAATTAAAACACTGGGGAACCGGTACATGAAGAGGCTGACAAATGGCTGGAACAGAATATGAAGTCCAGAAAGTGGCCTAAGTTCATTTATAGATTTAGAAAAGTTAGGGATAAAGATGGGCTTCCCAGGTGGCACAGTGGTAAAGAATCTGCCTGCCAATGCAGGAGACGCAAGAGATGCCAGTTCAGTCTCTGGGTTGGGAATATCCCCTGGAGGAGGAAATGGCAACCCACCCCAGTGTTCTTGCGGGGAGAGATCCCATGGACAGGGAAGTTTGGCAGACTGCAATCCATGGGGGCACAACAGAATCGGACATAACTGAGCAGAAGTAACAGTAGCTGGGATAAAAAGAGCTCTACCGATCTGTACCGACCTTTCTCTATGTCTGCATCCATCCATCCATCTGTTTATCTACACAGAAAACGGTAGCATCTCAAACTATCCAGAATTCTTAATAAATATGGTTATAACAGTTGTGCAGTGATTTAAGGGAAATTAGATCTGATCCTGATAGTGTACGTGGGGGTAAAGTCCAAATGGTTCAAAGATTTAAATGTATGTAGATAAATAAATAAGACCATTACCCCCCAACAAAACAAAACGAAACATGGTACAGTCTTCTCTGGACTGGACTATGTATCCAAAGGGTGTTTGCATGAAAAAATAAAACACTACACACAAATCAAAAGTTAACTGTTTAATTGGCAAAAGATGTTTGCAATTTAAGCCTCAACCAAAGAGTATTGTCACTAATATAACAAAGAGCCCCTAAAAATGGAAATAAAAATAAAAAGAGCAGAATAGAAAAGTGGCTATGGGTGCACACAGACATACACACATGCACGCGCTGGCCTGCACCTGCAAGCCCCAGAGAGTTCCCGGAAGAGCAATTCAAATGGTTCTTCAAGCATGAAGTTCTTGGGAATTCCCTGGTGGTCCAGTGGGTGGGACTCTGAGCTTTCAGTGCCAACGGTCTGGGTTCAATCCCTGGTTGGGGACCTAAGATTCTCCAAGCTTCTCAGCAAAACAAACAAAAAACTGCGGAAGTGTGAAGCTCTGTTCAATATAACTTGAAATGTAAATAAACCGCCAGAAAGACAGCATCTCCTGCCTTGGATTAGCAAGATCTAAAACACGTAACTCATCTGCATACTCTGTTATTGAGGCAGAGTGGAAACAGGCATTTCACACAGTCCCGATGGGCTGTGCAGTGATGTGTCTGCTCTGAAGTGGAGTTCAGCAACATACAGAAGAATTACATACCTACCCTTTGACTCATCAACCCCCCTATGGGGAACCAGTTCCAGAGTTGTACAAAACAGGACATGATTCATGCATAGTATTATGTATTTCAAAATTATTTATTATTAAAAATTATAAAAAATCAGATACCCATCGAAAGGGGGTGGCTGAATAAATAACAGAAATTATTTATTATAAAAAAGATTGAAAATAATCAAGTGCCCATTAATAGGATATTAGCTGAATAAATAACAAAATGGTTTGCAATGCAGTCACAAATAGGAATGAGGGTGATCTTCGTATATGGATATCAGTTCAGTTCAGTTCAGTCGCTCAGTCGTGTCCGACTCTTTGCGACCCCATGAATCGCAGCATGCCAGGCCTCCCTATCCATCACCATCTCCCGGAGTTCACTCAGACTCACGTCCATCGAGTCCGTGATGCCATCCAGCCATCTCATCCTCGGTCGTCCCCTTCTCCTCCTGCCCCCAATCCCTCCCAGCATCAGAGTCTTTTCCAATGAGTCAACTNCCCTATCCATCACCATCTCCCGGAGTTCACTCAGACTCACGTCCATCGAGTCCGTGATACCATCCAGCCATCTCATCCTCGGTCGTCCCCTTCTCCTCCTGCCTCCAATCCCTCCCAGTATCAGAGTCTTTTCCAATGAGTCAACTCTTCGCATGAGGTGGCCAAAGTACTGGAGTTTCAGCTTCAGCATCATTCCTTCCAAAGAAATCCCAGGGTTGATCTCCTTCAGAATGGATTGGTTGGATCTCCTTGCAGTCCAAGGGACTCTCAAGAGTCTTCTCCAACACCACAGTTCAAAAGCATCAATTCTTCGGCGCTCAGCTTTCTTCACGGTCCAACTCTCACATCCATACATGACCACAGGAAAAACCATAGCCTTGACTAGGCGGACCTTAGTCGGCAAAGTAATGTCTCTGCTTTTGAATATACTATCCAGGTTGGTCATAACTTTTCTTCCAAGGAGTAAGGGTCTTTTAATTTCATGGCTGCAGTCACCATCTGCAGTGATTTAAGTGAAAATAGCAAGGTGCAAAACTGTATGGTTACACAGGCTACCTTTTTCGTAAGAAAGAAATATTGGGAAGTTAAATGAAAACTTTTCAAAGTGGGTGGAAGGGACAGGAATAGAATGGATTTCCCTTAAATTATTACACAGATTTGATTTTGAAAACTTTAAGATTATATTTAAAAGACAAAATTCATTAAAGCATCCATCACTGAAAATTGATAACAGATAGAGATGAACCTACTGTATGTCAAACCAGAGAGGTAACTACATAGAGGAAAGAATTACTCCATAATTAAGCTTAACACATAATATTATACTGAATAGTAGGATGTACTTTAAGTATGAATAAAACTACAAATACTTTTGTAACCTAAAGTAATTTCAGATAGCAGTTTTGCTGTTTTGAAACTACTTTGTATTACAAACCTATTCAAATCAGTGGTTTATGAATACAGAGAGATCAAGATTTTCAGTGTGGGAAAATATACTATCAGGTATATAATATTTTTAATGCTAAGAAAAGCCCTATAATGTTATATTTGAGCTGAAAATAGCACTATGAACTCATCATGCTCTTTTCAAGAGCAAGAATTTGAAAAAGAATATAGATACATATGTATATAACTGAATCACATTGCTGTACCCATTAAACTAACAACATTATAAATCAACTATACTTCAACTTAAAAAAAATAAAAATACAAAAATAGAGCAACACGTTTCTTTTGTCTGTCCACTGCAAAGGCTTAGATGAAATCACTGCCGTTATCAGTCAGCTTTTATGAAGTAATAAGGAATCTCCAGATCTCAGTAGTTTGCAACCATATGCATCATTTTTGCTGGCATTCAATTTTGGTGGCTCCAGCTCAGCTGCTGAATCTCTGTTTTGTATGTCGCCTCATTCCAGGCCTCAGGCTGAAGGAGCTGGCCCCCTTTGGGAGAGACAGTCCTTGTGGCCAAGGGCAAAGCAGGTGGGGTGGTTCAGTTGCTCAGTTGTGTCTGACTTTCTGTGACTCCACAGACTGCAGCACACCAGGCTTCCCTGTCCTTCACTATCTCCCGGAATTTGTTCAAACTCACGTCCATTGAGTCGGTGATACCATCCAACCATCTCATCCTCTGTCATCCCCTTCTCCCGCCTTCAATCTTCCCCAGCATCAGGGTCTTTTCTAATGAATTGGTTCTTTGCATCAGGAGGCCAGAGTATTGGAGCTTCATCTTCAATCCTTCTAATGAATACTCAGGACGGGTTTCTTTTAGGACTGGTTTGATCACCTAGCTGTCCAAGGGACTCTCAAGAGTCTTCTCCAACACCACAGTTCAAAAGCATCAATTCTTCAGTGCTCTACCTTCTTCAAGGTTCAACTCTCACATATGTACATGACTACTGGAAAAACTATAGCTTTGACTATATGGAAATGTTGACAAAGTAATGTCTCTGCAAAGGCTGGAGGCAGAGCTAAATCATAAAATCTCTGAAAGCTTCTACTTAACATGGTGGATGTGCATTAGTCAAAGCACATCACATGGCCAGACTGTGGACTGGGGTAGGGGAATATATTCTGCCTGCCAGAATGCCCTGGAAATCATGTGATAATAAGTGGGAAGGGAATGAGTAGTTGGGAATAATAATATAATCTATCCTACAACTCCATAAAGATGATCACAGAAAGACTGTGATTGCTCAATACCATTACACACTGGCAGTGACTAGAGGTTTTTGGAGGAACATCTGACTCTATGTTTAGAGTTCGGCGTATATAAGATGGGACATTTTGTTGCACCAAAACCAAGTTAGAAGGCTCACAGCTACTGAAGGTGTGTCTACAAGACACAGGAATCAACATAAAAAGGTTCCTTTTGGCTAAATTAGAGGCAATTTGAAAGTTAAAATATTTTTTAAAATATTGAATGCAGTTGACTTAAAGATGTTGGATGTATTTTTTAAATATATCAACTAAACAGTTACCAAAAAGAGAAAGTAAAAAAAAAACAAAACAAAACACAGTTACCATTCTGATCACCATCTTAACTGTCAGTTGCTTCTTACTCTGATAGTTGGCAGTCAATAGTAAGGCACTGTCCTGATTTCCTTTATGTTTACATGTCTAACCACATAGCCTTAAGAAGATTCTTCTTTATAGAATTCAAGCTAATGTGCAAAGATAAGAGGAAAAAATAGGATCTAATTATCATTATCTTACAATTTGTAATTGATTTAGGGTATGATTATTAATGGGTAAAAACATTAGAAAAATGGTTGATGGGAAAGTTTACAATAGAAGGAACAGTCTGTTCATCACCTGAAATCACTAGTTAATCTTACCCTCATTAAAAGCAGGACAACCAAAGGTTCAGTGATATAATAGGAAAGATATAGTGTTAGGAAGCAATGTAGTATTCTGGCAGGCATTTGTGCTAAGTTACTTCAACCATGTCCAACTCTGCGACCCCATGGACTGTAGGCCACCAGGCTTCTCTGTCCATGGGATTCTCCAGGCAAGAGTACTGAAGTGAGTTGCCATACACTCCTCCAGGGGATCTTCCCAACCTGCGTTTCCTGCGTTGCATAGAGATTCTTTACCGCTGAGCCTGAAATATTTTTGACCATCCTTCAAAAACAAAACAAAAGTGACCTTCCCTTGAATCAACCCTCTAGGCAAGCTGACTTCTTGAAGGTGAATCAATGCATAGGATAAATGACCCCAGGAAGGGTCACACCCAGAAACTGGGTTCTTCTACAGAATAACTGACCAGGTTTCTACAACAAGTCAATGACATGAAAGGAAAAAAAAAAGTAAATGGAAGAAAGAGTAGGTTAGGTCTTTAAAACAAACAAGATTAAAACAACATAAAAATGAAACAAGACAAAAAGCTTAAAAGCCAATGTAATGCTGAGACATGGTTTGGATTCTGATTCAAATGAGACATCAAGGAAACTGGACTAGGATTGGATATCACAGGATTGCAAAGAGCAGGACGCGACTGAGTGAACAACAATAAAAGGAATTATTTCAAATTTTGTTAGCTGTTCTAATGTTGTACACATACGTCTTCAATTTGAGTTGATACTTAAATAATAAAGAAAAAAATTTAATGTGTGTGATTTACTTGAAAATTTCTCACCAACAAAAAAGCAATAGACGTCAATAGGGCAAAGTCTTTTTACAGTTTTTTTAAACCAAATAATGAAATATGGGGCTTATTGTTCTGTTCTACTTTTGTGTCTATTTGGAAATTTTTGACAAGAAAAAACTACTTAAACCCATAAAAACAAACAAAAAAAGCATGTGAAAAATACATGGAAATTCTAATATTTTCCTTTACCCCTCTGGGCTTTCTTGTACAATCTTCCTTAAAGCCTCCAGCTTTAAAGAGAAAATAAACAGAGCAAAGTGAGTATACTTAGATATCTGAAACATCTGTTCTCTTACACTGTACATTTTGGCCAGCGTAGTCAGGATAAGAAACCAGCATTCTCTTTAAATAGCCCCCTTTTAAATCTAATTTATCTTTTTCACACTGCTAGTGTGAAATGCTTACAAACAAACAAAATACCGTGTCACTGATGGGAACTCCTGGTTACACAACAAAGTCTGTGAGTAAATCCATTGCATAACAGCCATGTTTTTCTTCATAATTTAGCCCAGACCTTCCAGTTCATTTCTTTGAAAGGGACTTTAATATTTTATTCCCTAAAATGTAAAAGTACCCATTAGGTGAGTGCATGTCACATCCATAGACCGATGGCAAGAAAAGGTGAATGTAAAAAAGAGTTGATTAAATTCCTAAATATTTAGATTTTTTTCTCTTGCATATATTTCATGGAGGCTGATTCAGTTAGGTCTTTCTCATCAAGCGTCTGGCTCTTAAAAACAACAGGAGAGAATACTTGCAGCCTTCTTATAGGGTAAGGGCATATCCAGCAATCGACATTATCAACACAAACACATCTCAGAACTGCTCAAACTGTTTAATATACTTGACTAATGTTCAAACTCACGTCATTAATAACTTCATGCTGCTGCTAAGTTGCTTCAATTGTGTCTGACTTTGGCGATCCTGTGAACTGTAGCCCACCAGGCGCCTCTGTTCATGGGATTCTCCAAAATGAGAATATTGGGGTGGGTTGCCATGCCCTCCTTCAGGGGAGCTTCCTGATTGAGGGATTGAACCTGCATCTCTTACGTCTCCTGCACTGGCAGGCAGATTCTTTACCACTAGCACCACCTGGGAAGCCCTCATAATTTCATGTCAAATTCCAAATGAGTTTTGCATATGATTTAATTTCCCATATTCCTTGAACCCTGAAGACTACAAAACTCTGATGATTCTCTAGAGAAGACTGGTTATGGGGGAAAAAACAGAAGAAATAGAGGCAGTTGGAAGCCACCTAGAACCTCGGTCAGCAGCTTATGCACACTAGCAATGCAGCCGTTTATGTCAGAAGCTATTTTTAATACTTACTCCCAAACACTGTGAATTCATGAGCAAGAGAATATAGAAGTTAATAGAAGATAGAGTTTCACTTCAACTTCCATTTCATTATTTCTTAGTTTTGGAGCAAGATTGCATCTCAACCCTCCAATAAAAGTTATGTTTAGAGTCCTCATTATTTGAACAAGCAAGTTGTATCTCTTTGGTTTAGTTGCTAAGTCTCTCGCCACTCTTGTGACCCTACAGACTGTAGCCCGCCAGGCTCCTCTGTCCATGGAATTCTCCAAGCAAGAATACTGGAGTGGGCTGCTGTTTCCTTCTCCAGGGGATCTTCCTTACAGGGATCAAACCCTGGTCTCCTGCATTGCAGGCGGATTCTTTACCAGCTGAGCTACCAGTACCATTTTACACATTCAACTATTTATCTTTAACAGTGAGACATCAACATCTGCTGAGGAAGGATGAGACCAGTCCCAACTAGCCTTTTGCGTTACATGGGTTAGAATAGTGGAAAAAATGAATTTAAACATTATTAGAAAATAAAAGGACAAGAATTTTAGAAGTGGGATACGGAGATACTTTTTAAAAAATAAAGCTAAGTTACGTCACCAGTGAATGTGTTGAATAGAAATATTTCTTTTCAGAGGACAGTGGGTTCCCACCTTTTACCTGAAAGAACAGTGGTTACATTTTCCCTGCTGGGGTTACTCCAGTGCATGTTCTTTCATACTGATTAGGATGACGGCCAGAATCACCTTCATTTTTAAATTAATTTTATAAAGCATATTTCTAATGTCTATTTGACAGTGACACATTATTGAATCCATAGATTAAATATCCATGTGAAATATCTCCACTGAATGGTTCAAAGAACTTCCTTATGTTTTGAACCGTAAATTTCAAATTTATTCACAAGAACCAGAAAGTATGATGTGAATGAAATGAAGCTTGGGATCCAAGGAACTAAGATTGTGTCTGTTCTGTGCTGAGTAATGATTTGGCTATTTTCCTTATTTCTAAAATGAGGAAGAGAGTTTGATTTAATGATGATAAGTTTCTTTATGATCCTTAGGTCAGGAAGATCCCCTGGAGGAGGAAATGGCAACCCACTGCAGTATTCTTGCCTGGAAAATCCCATGCACAGAGGAGCCTGGCAGGCTATAGTCCACGGGGTTACAAAGAGTCGGACACGACTGAGAGTCTGAGAACAATGTTCTTTATAATTTAACATTTTATATTTTTAAATAGGGGAAAATGTACCATATTTAGCCTGTGATGATAAAGTTATTTCGTGTGGAGTTGTGAACATGTTTTTATTCTAAACTGCCTCTTTCAGAGTTCTTATTGGTTAGAACACAGTTCAGTTCAGTTCAGTCGCTCAGTCGTGTCCAACTCTTTGCGACCTCATGAACCGCAGCATGCCAGGACTCCCTGTCCATCACCAACTCCCGGAGTTGACTCAAACTCATGTCCATCGAGTCGGTGATGCCATCCAGAGGAGGCCTGGAGTGCTGCGATTCATGGGGTCGCAAAGAGTCGGACACAACTGAGCGACTGAACTGAATCTAAACTATTGATCTACATGTTTTTCTTTATCCCAACTGATTCTTCACATATACATTTAATCTTTTCAGTATCTGGATTATTGGTTCAGCAGAAGCGTGAAAAAGCAATAATATCGTAGTAATCAGAATGTTATCCAGTTAATTATGGCTCCTCTTAGTGTAGAAATTATAATGTAAAATTATAGAACAAGTTTCCTATATCACCCCCTACACACAAATCAGTTCAGTTCAGTTCGGTAGCTCAGTCATGTCCGACTCTTTGCGACCCCATGCACTGCAGCATGCCAGGCCTCCCTGTCCATCACCAACTCCCGGAGCTTACACAAACTCATGTCCATAGAGTCAGTGTTGCCATCCAACCACCTCATTCTCTGTCATCCCCTTCTCCTCCTGCCTTCAATCTTTCTCAGCATCAGTGTCTTTTCTTTTGTCTTTATTTATTATTTTATTATTTTTTACTTTATTTTACCTTACAGTACTGTATTGGATTTGGCATACATTGACATGAATCCGCCACAGGTGTACATGAAATCCCAAACATGAACCCCCCTCCCACCTCCCACCCCACATCAAATGAGTTAGTTCTTCGCATCAGGTGGCCAAAGTATCAGAGTTTCAGCTTTATTATCAGTCCATCCAGTGAATATTCAGGACTGATTTCCTTTAGGATCTGGCTGGATCTCCTTGCAGTCCAAGGGACTTACAAGAGTGTTCTCCAGCACCACAGTTCAAGAGCATCAGTTCTTCGGTGCTCAGCTTTCTTCATAGGCCAACTCTCACATCCATACATGACTACTGGAAAAACCATAGCTTTGACTAGATGGACCTTTGTTGGCAAAATAATGTCTCTGCTTTTTAATATGCTGTCTAGGTTGGTCTTTTCCTCTTCCTTGCTCCTTTTCTTCCAAGGAACAAGCATCTTTTAATTTCATGGCTGCAGTCACCATCTGCAGTGATTTGAGAGCCCCCCAAAATAAAGTCTCTCACTGTTTCCATTGTTTCCCCATCTATTTGCCATAAAGTGATGGGACTGGATGCCTTGATCTTAGTTTTCTGAATGTTGAGTTTTAAGCTACCTTTTTCACTCTCCTCTTTCATTTTCCTCAAGAGGCTCTTTAGTTCTTCTTCACTTTCCTCCATAAGGATGGTATCATCTACATATCTGAGATTTTTATATTTCTCCTGGTAATCTTGATACCAGCTTGTGCTTCCTCCAGCCCAGAATTTCTCATGATGTACTCTCCATATAAGTTAAATAAGCAGGGTGACAATATACAGCCTTGACGTACTCCTTTCCAATTTGGAACCAGTCTGTGGTTCCATGTTGAGTTCTAACTGTTGCTTCTTGACCTGCATACAGATATTTCAGGAGGCAGGTCAGGTGGTCTGGTATTCCCATGTCTTTCAGAATTTTCCAGTTTGCTGTGATCCACACAGTCAAAGGCTTTGGCATAGTCAATAAAGCAGAAGTAGATATTTTTCTGATATTCTCTTGCTTTTTCAATGATCCAATGGATGTTGGCAATTTGATCTCTGGTTCCTCTAATTTTTCTAAATCCAGCTTGGAGAAGGAAATGGCAACCCACTCCAGTATTCTTGCCTGGAGAATCCCATGGACAGAGGAGCTTGGTCCATGGTGGGCTACAGTCCACGGGTCGCAAAGAGTTGGACACGACTGAGCGACTTTACTTTCACTTCACTTTTCTGAAATTTTTCTAAATCCAGCTTGAACATCTGGAAGTTCATTGTTCACATACTGTTGAAGACTGGCTTGGAGAATTTTGAGCATTACTTTGTTAGTGTTTGAGATGAGTACAATTGTGTGGTAATATGAGCATTCTTTGGCATTGCTTTTCTTTGGGATTGAAATGAAAACTGACCTTTTCCAGTCCTGTGGCCACTGCTGAGTTTTCCAAATTTGCTGGCATATTGAGTGCAGCACTTCCACAGCATCCTCTTTTTGGAATAGTTCAACTGGAATTCCATCTAGCCTTGTTCATAATGATGCTTCCTAAGGCCCACTTGACTTCATACTCCAGGATGTCTGGTTCTAGGTGAGTGATCACACCATCATGGTTACCTGGGTCATGAAGATCTTTTTTGTATAGTTCTTCTTGTATTCTTGCCACCTCTTCTTATTATCTTCTGCTTCTGTTAGGTCCATACCATTTCTGTCCTTTATTGTACCCATCTTTGCATTAAATGTTCCCTTGGTATCTCTAATTTTCTTCAAGTGATCTCTAGTCTTTCCCATTCTATTGTTTTCCTCTATTTCTTTGCACTGATTGCTGAAGAGGGCTTTCTTATCTCTCTTTGCAATTCTTTGGATCTCTGCATTCAAATGGGTATATCTTTCCTTTCCTCCTTTGCCTTTAGCTTCTCTTCTTATCTATTTGTAAGGCCTCCTCTGATAACCATTTTGCATTTTTACATTTCTTTTTCTTGGGGATGGTCTTGATTCCTGCCTCCTTTACAATGTCATGAAC
>SJYX01018841.1:34809-77077 GCA_006410675.1 Oreotragus oreotragus | reverse complement strand
AAAAAAAAAAAAAACTTTACTTGAAGCAAAAGACACAAACATCAAAGTGTACATTGTCATTTATTTCGTGTTTGTTAAGTTCAACTACTGCCAAACTGATCCATGTTTGGAAAAAACTGAAACTGAGACAGAATGGCCTTAAAGTGGATGTGTTTCAACTGAAATGTGACAGAGAGGTCTTTTCTGTTCCAGTGGATATGATTGATATTTATGTTGATACATTGAACTTTTAGATACTGGAGAACTTATGAATTTTAAAGTTTTGTGAAGCTATAAAGACTGACACATTTCACTATATTGCCATTATATATTGATATAAGCACTGGAAGAAAGAGGTAAAGAAAAATTACCATTAGAAAATAACAGAATCACAGTTTATTTACAAATCTCCCTGTGACCTCTACTTCCCCTAAATACTGTCCATTCTAGGATGCCGGTTGCTGGTTGGGTTCCAGGTGGAATGTTGGGTTTGCTGTGGCTGGTGGTCCCATGGTAACGGCACCATGTTGACTGCCATGGACGTGGCTGCCATCCTCCGTGATGCTTGCCTTCGGATGATCCTTGGGAAGATGATTGAGATGGTGATGTCGCTGCTGCCAGAGGGCCAGAGTTCACAGTTCACTTTCCAGAGCCTCCAGTGGGAGACAGTGGTGTCTCTGCCTGTCGTCAGCTTACTGGTGGGTTTCTTATTCACATTCAGACTTGTTCAGTCTGTTAGAAGTCGACTGTATGTAAGGCGGGAAAAGCAGCTCGCAGAAAAGCTGGCTGCACAGATTGATGAGAAATGCCAAATCATTGACAAGTACTGTGCTGCCAAAAGTGAATATGCAGAGTGGGAGACATCTTTAGAGAATGCCAAGCTAGAGACCTGTCTCTTATACACATCTAGATGTGTATAAGAGACAGGGTCTTCTCTAATGAGTCAGGAATTTACATCAGGTGGCCAAAGTATTGGAGCTTCAGCTTCAACATCAGTCCTTCCAATAAATATTTCTTTTAGGATGGAGTGATTTCCTTTAGGATGGACAGGTTTGATCTCCTTACAGTTCAAGGAACTCTCAAGAGCCTTCTCCAACACCACAGTTCAAAAGCATCAATTCTTCAATGCTCAGCTTTCTTTATAGTCCAAGTCTCACATCCTTACATGACTACTGGAAAAACCATAGCCTTGACTAGACAGACTTTGTTGGCAAAGGAATGTCTCTGAGTTTTAATATGCTGTCTAGGTTGGTCATAACTTTTTTCCAAGGAGCAAGTGTCTTTTAATTTCATGGCTGCAGTCACCATCTGCAGTGATTTTGGAGCCCAAAAAGATAAAGTCTCTCACTGTTTCCACTGTTTCCCCATCTATTTGCCATAAAGTGATGGGACAAGATATCATGATCTGTTTTCTAAATACTGAGTTTTAAGCCAACTTTTTCACTCTCCTCTTTCACTTTCATCAAGAGGATTTTTAGTTCCTCTTCACTTTCTGCCATAAAGGTGGTGTCATCTGCATATCTGAGATTATTGATATTTCTCCCAGCAATCTTGATTCCAGCTTCCCAACCGAGGGATTGAACCCAGGTCTCCCACATCGGACGTGGATTCTTTACCAGCTGAGCAACAAGGGAAGCCCAAGAATACTGGAGTGGGTAGGCTATACCTTCTCCAGTGGATCTTCCCAACCCAGGAATTGAACTGGGGTCTCCTACATTGGAGGTGGATTCCGTACCAACTGAGACCTGACCTTTTCCTGTTCTGTGGCCAATGCTGAGTTTTCCAAATTTTCTGACATACTGAGTGTAGAACTTCCACAGAATCATCTTTTAGGATTTGAAATAGTTCTGCTGGAATTCCATCACCTCCACTAGCTTTGTTCTTAGTTACGCTTCCTAAGATCCACTTGACTTTGCATTCTAGGATCTGGTTAGGTGAATGATCACACCATCGTGGTTATCTGGATCATGACGATCTTTTTTGTATAGCTCTTCTGCGTATTCTTGCACCTTTTTAAAATATTCTGCTTCTGTGAGGTCTATAACAATTTTGCCCATCTTTACATGAAATATTCCCTTGGAAAAGGAGTGTGCAAATATTTTTTTCCAGACCTGGCTCTTAATCTTTGGGAGTATATTGTCCAGAAGTAGAATTACTAGATCATGTAGTTGTTGTTGTTGCTTAGTCATTAAATCCTGGCCAAACCTTGGACCTCATGGACTGTAGCCTGTCAGGCTCTTCTGTCCATAGGAGTTCTCAGGTGAAAATACTGGAGTGGGTTCCCATTTCTTTCTTGCAGGGGGTCTTCCTGACCCAGGGAGTGAACCCACGTCTCCTGGTAAGCAAATTCTTTAACACTGAGCAATCAGGGCTCATGACCATCTATTCTCTTCCAATCAATGAGCATAGATGTCTATTTTTCATGTCTTTATTTCATAAACATTTTATAGGTTTCATTGTGTAAGTCTTTCATATGCTTAGTTATTTTTATTCTTAAATATCTTATTTCTTTGATGTTATTATACAGGAAATTCATTATTTCATCTTTAGGTTGTTCACATTAATATACATAAATTCAGCTGACTTTTATATTGATTATAAAAATATTTTAAATATTTTTTCAGCATCCATTGAGAGGATCATTTTTTTTTCTTCATTATGTTAGTATGGTGTATTGCATTGATTGATTTTTATATGTTGAATCGTCCCTGCATTTCAAGAATATATTCCACTTTGTCTTGATATATAATCCTTTTAATATGCTATTGACTTTGCTTTTTTAGCATTTCATTGTTTATTTTTGCATCAGTATTCATCAAGAATATTGATCTGTATTTTTCCTTCTTATTTTTATCTAGCTTTAATATCATGGTAATGCTGGACTCACAGATGAGTTAGAATGTTTTTCTTCCTCTTCAGTTAATTCTTCTTTGATTATTTTGTGGAATTCACTCTTGAAGTATTCTTTATAAGTCTGTTCAGGCTTTCTGTTTCTTCACAAATCAGTCTTGGTAAATTTTGTATTTTTAGGAATTTATCCATTTCAATTAGATTATTTAATTAGATGGCACATCGATGTCCACAAAATTCTGTTATAATCCTTTTAGTTTTTGTAAAATTTTTTATAATGTCACTTTTGTTTATGTTTTAAGTGATTTGAGTCTTCTTTTATAGTGCTGCTGCTGCTGCTGCTAAGTCACTTCAGTCGTGTCCGACTCTGTGTGACCCCGTAGACGGCAGCCCACCAGGCTCCACCATCCTTGGGATTCTCCAGGCAAGAACACTGGAGTGGGTTGCTATTTCCTTCTCCAATGCATGAAAGTAAAAAGTGAAAGGGAAGTCACTCAGTCGTCTCCTTTTATAGTGAATATAGCTAAAGATTTGTCAAGTTTATTGATCTCTTTGAGGAACAAACCCTTGGTTTCATATATTTTGTTTTCTACCCTTTGTCTCTGCTGAAGTATTTATTATTTCTTTCCTCTCCTAGTTTTTGCTATTCAGTACTTTGGCCACCTCATGCGAAGAGTTGACTCATTGGAAAAGATTTTTATGCTGGGAGGGATTGGGGGCAGGAGAAGAAGGGGACGACCGAGGATGAAATGGCTGGATGGCATCACTGACTCAATGGATGCAAGTCTGAGTGAACTTCAGGAGTTGGTGATGAACAGGGAGGCCTGGCGTGCTGTGATTCATGGGGTCGCAAAGAGTTGGACACGACTGAGCGACTGAACTGAACTGAACTAGAGTATTGACTGTCAATACTGGTATATTAAAATCTTCTAGTATTTGAAATTATTTCTTTCTTCAATTTTGTGAATGTCTGCTTCATGTATTTAAGAGCTCTGATATGCATTATGTATATAATTGCTTTTTTCATATTGAATTAGCTTTTTTATTTTATATAATGTCTTGTGTCTTTTGATATAGCTTTTTACTTAAAGTCTATATTTTCTGACATTAGCTACATTTATTCTCACTTTAACTTTTTATTTAATACTGAAATATAGTTGATTAAAAATGTTGTGTTAGTTTTAAGTGTACAATAAAGAATTTGAAAAAAGAATAGTTACATGTATATGTATAACTGAATTACTTTGTTGCACACCACTGCTCTCTTTTGATTATTATTTGCACAGGATAACTTTTTCCATTCTTTCCTCTTCAACCTTGAATATGAAGTAAATATCTTACAGATTGCAGACACTTGGATCTTTTTTTTTAATCCATTCCTTCAAGTCTTGTTAAAAAAAAAAAGCTGGGAAGTTTAATCTATTTACATTTGAAACAATTCCTGAAAAAGGAAGATTCACTATTGTTATTTTGTTATGTGTTTTCTGTGTGTCTTATACCCTTTATGCCCTTCATTTCCTCCCTTACTGCATCCTTTCTCTGCTGTTGCTTTTATTTTATTTTTCATATTGAATTAGCTTTTTTATTTTATATAATGTCTTGTGTCTTTTGATATAGCTTTTTACTTAAAGTCTATATTTTCTGACATTAGCTACATTTATTCTCACTTTAACTTTTTATTTAATACTGAAATATAGTTGATTAAAAATGTTGTGTTAGTTTTAAGTGTACAATAAAGAATTTGAAAAAAGAATAGTTACATGTATATGTATAACTGAATTACTTTGTTGCACACCACTGCTCTCTTTTGATTATTATTTGCACAGGATAACTTTTTCCATTCTTTCCTCTTCAACCTTGAATATGAAGTAAATATCTTACAGATTGCAGACACTTGGATCTTTTTTTTTAATCCATTCCTTCAAGTCTTGTTAAAAAAAAAAAGCTGGGAAGTTTAATCTATTTACATTTGAAACAATTCCTGAAAAAGGAAGATTCACTATTGTTATTTTGTTATGTGTTTTCTGTGTGTCTTATACCCTTTATGCCCTTCATTTCCTCCCTTACTGCATCCTTTCTCTGCTGTTGCTTTTATTTTTGTTGTTGTTGTTGTGACTTATTTTGATTGTCTTTTCTTTTTGTTTAGTCTATAGGTATTTTCTTTGTGATTACCATGAAGATTACATAAAACTTCCTTTAAGTTATAACAATCTGTCTTACTCTGAGACAACTTAAATTCAATCATGAAAGTTTTCATATCTCTGTCATCTTTATTTTATTCAAGTCACAAAAGCCCATCTTTATTTTGTATCATTAGCATAGATTTATAATTATTTTTTGTCTTTTAAAAAATTAAAAGTGAGATTCCAAACTGAAATTGTAATAATGCATGCTTTGTGTATATATTTACCTCTATAGAAGAACTTAACAGTTTTGTATGTGTTCAAGTTACTATCTAGTGTTCTTTTTTTTTTTTTCCAACCTGAAGCGCTCTCTTTAGCATTTCTTGTAGAACAAGTCTAGCTTCTGTTTTATCTGAGAACAATGAACTGTATCCCTCTTTTTAGAAGGATGATTTTTACAATATAGAAATTTTGATTAACACTCTTATTTTTATCTTTCCCAGCACTTTGATTATATCATCCCACTGTTTTCTGGTTTTTAAGGTTTTTGCTGAATAATAATCTTATTGTGGTTTTCTTGCATATGATAAGGGATCTCTGCCTTCAAAAATTTCTCTCTGTTTTCTAATTTCTTTAGTTTAATTATAATGTTCTTGGTATGAATAAATTTTTTGTTAAATGTGAATACATTTTGAACTTGGAGTTCAATGAGATTTTGAATTTGTAGATTCATGATTTTCTTTAAACTTGAGAAATTCTCAGAAATTATTTCTTCAAATAATCCCTCTGACCCTTTCTTTCTCTTTTACCTCCGTGAACTCCCATAATGTTGTCTCCATTAAGCCTCTTACGCTGTCTTCATTTTTTTTTCTATGTTCTCTTCATATTTAATAGTTTCAATCTTCAAATTTGCTTATTATTTCTATCAGTGTCGTGTCTTGATTATTGTATTTTTTAACTTCAGAATTTCAGTTGGGTTCCTTTTATAATTTTACCTTTTTTTTTGATAGTCACCATTTGTATACCATTTTCTTTAATTTTTGATCCATTTTCTCTTTTAGCTCATTGAGTATATTCAGGCTAATTGTTTTATAGCTTTTTTCTTTAATGCTTTTGAAAGCTATGTTTCCTTAGCATCAGTTTCTAGACATTTATTTTGTTCCTTTGAATTTGCCATGGTTCCTTGTCTCTTTGTATGCCTTGTGATCTTTTGTTGAAAATTTGGCATTTGAAAAACTACCCCTTCCAGTCTTTGTTCAGTGGTTCTGTCCAAGGGAGGCACTTCATTAATCAGCCTGTAATTAAGATATTTAATGCCAGTTCATGCTGTGTCTTTTCCCACATTGTATCCTTGTTTTCCCAAGGCTTTCCTTCCTATTTCTTCTCAAACCCTTAGATACTCTATTGTATTATTATTATCTAATATTATATTATTGTATTTTTATTTTCTTACAAATGATCTTTTGCTGCCAGATGCCTATGGATCTACAGTCCCCATGCAGCTTCTCTGAGTCAGTAGTACTTGTCACTACTTTTATTGGCCTCCAAATTAATATCCAAATTCTACCATTTAGATAATGCTTAGTCAGGTGACATAGCAATCAGTCCTTTAGGCAGCTCCCAGATGAGGCAGAAACTTTCAAACTAGTTTTGTCTCTTTTCCTTTCTAGTAATTGGACAGCTCTTTCTTCACCATGTCATGCTTCATTGGAGGAGAGAGTAGGGCAAAGACAAGCAAAAATTTCACACTATTTTCTATTGTTCTTTTTTAAATATAAATTTATTTATTTTAACTGGAGGTTATTACTTTACATTATTGTATTGGTTTTGCCATACATCAACATGAATCCTCCACAGGTATACACATGTTCCCCATCATGAACCCCCCTCCCTCCTCCCTCCCCATACTATCCCTCTGGGTCGTCCCAGTGCACCAGCCCCAAGCATATTTTCTATTGTTTTAAGTGGCTTTTTTTTTTTTTTTTTAGTTTGAGGCTCACTTTGTTACTGCAGACTTTTAACTGTTTTCTAGCATTCCTACAAAGCTATGTTGGTCCATGCATAGTTTATTTAGTGTTTCCATGGGGATAAGTGCCTGGAGCTTCCCAGTTCACCATCTTGCTGACATCCCAGGTAATACACTTCTATATCACTGTTTAACCAAACAGTCTACTCACTTTTAGGCAATTTAGTGTGTCTTCTTTTATATGGCAAACCTTGTTAGTTGGAACATTTTCTCCATGCTATTCTACTAAGGTGCTTACTATATTTTAAAGGACTCCAACAAGCTATGATGCCAATGAATCCTCCAAACCACTAGCATTTCTTGCCTAGGTTATTATTTTTTGTTTGTTTTCTTTATGTCTTATTCAAAGTATATTATATTGCATTTTATTTTATAATCATCAATTTTAATATTACAAATTTTCATTTGTTGTTCAGTCACTCAGTTATGTCTGACTGTTTGTGCCTCCATGGACTGCAGTACACCAGGCTTCCCTGTCCTTCACCATCTCCCAGAACTTGCTCAAACTCATGTCCATTGAGTCAGTGATGCCAGACAACCATCTCATCCTCTGTTGTCCCTTTCTACTCCTGCCCTCAATCTTTACCAGCATCTGAGCCAGCTCTTCACATTAAGTGGCCAAAGTAATGGAGTTGCAGCTTCAGCATCAGTCCTTCCAATGAATATTCAGGACTAATTTCCTTTAGGATTGACTGGTTTGATCTCCTTGCAGTTCAAGGGACTCTCAAGAGTCTCCTCCAACACCACAGTTCAAAAACCAATTCTTTGGCACTCAGCCTTCTTTACAGTTCAGCTCTCACATCCGTACATGAATATTGAGAAAACTATAGGCTTGACTAGACAGACCTTTGTCAGCTAAGCAATGTCTCTGCTTTTTAATATGCTGTCTAAGTTTGTCGTAGCTTTTCTTCCAAGCAGCAAGCTCCTTTTAATTTCATGGTTGTAGTCATCATCTGCAGTGATTTTGGAGCCCAAGAAAATAAAAACAAATTTTCATATTGGTAGATAATTATTAGCTTTTTTTCCAGTTATTGAAATAATACTGACATATAACATTGTGTATGTTTGAGCTATAAAGTGATGATTAGATACACATATATATTCTAGAACGGTTACCATAATTATATAACTGATTCATCATCTCACATAACTAATTTTTCTTTAAATGTTTCATTTTTACTCTATTTTACTTAACAGTACTGTATTGGTTGACATGAATCTATCATGGGTGTACATGAATTCCCAAACATGAACCCCCCCTCCCACCTCCCACTCCACATCATCCCTCCGGATCATCCCCATACACCAGCCTCAAACATCCTACATCCTGCATCGAACATAGACTGGCAATTCATTTCTTACATGATAGTATACATATTTCAATGCTATCCTCCCAAATCATCCCACCCTCTCCCTCTCCCTCTCCCTCAGAGTCCAAAAGTCCACTCTACACATGTGCGTCTCTCTTGCTGTCCTGCATACAGGGTCCTCTTTACCATCTTTCTAAATTCCATATATATGTGTTAGTATACTGTATTGGTGTTTTTCTTTCTGGCTTACTTCACTCTGTATAATCGGTTCCAGTTTCATCCATCTTATTAGAACTGATTCAAATGTATTCTTTTTAATGGCTGAGTAATACTCCATTGTGTATATGTACCACAGCTTTCTTATCCATTCATCCGCTGATGGACATCTAGGTTGTTTCCATGTCCTGGCTATTATAAACAGTGCTGCAATGAACATTGGGGTACATGTGTCTCTTTCTATTCTGGTTTCCTCGGTGTGTATGCCCAGCAGTGGGATTGCTGGGTCATAAGGCAGTTCTATTTGCAATTTCTTAAGGAATCTCCACACTGTTCTCCATAGTGGCTGTACTAGTTTGCATTCCCACCAACAGTGTAAGAGGGTTCCCTTTTCTCCACACCCTCTCCAGCATTTATTGCTTGCAGACTTTTGGATCGCAGCCATTCTGACTGGTGTGAAGTGGTATCTCATTGTGGTCTTGATTTGCATTTCTCTGATAATGAGTGACGTTGAGCATCTTTTCATGTGTTTGTTAGCCATCCGTATGTCTTCTTTGGAGAAATGTCTATTTAGTTCTTTGGCCCATTTTTTGATTGGGTCGTTTATTTTTCTGGAATTGAGCTGTATAAGTTGCTTGTATATTTTTGAGATTAGTTGTTTGTCAGTTGCTTCATTTGCTATTATTTTCTCCCATTCAGAGGGTTGTCTTTTCACCTTGCTTATAGTTTCCTTTGTTGTGCAGAAGCTTTTAATTTTAATTAGATCCCATTTGTTTATATTTGCTTTTATTTCCAGTATTCTGGGAGGCGGATCATTGAGGATCCTGCTGTGATTTATGTCGGAGAGTGTTTTGCCTATGTTCTCCTCTAGGAGTTTTATAGTTTCTGGTCTTACGTTTAGATCTTTAATCCATTTTGAGTTTATTTTTGTGTGTGGTGTTAGAAAGTGATCTAGTGTCATTCTTTTACAAATGGTTGACCAGTTTTCCCAGCACCACTTGTTAAAGAGATTGTCTTTACTCCATTGTATATTCTTGCCTCCTTTGTCAAAGATAAGGTGTCCGTATGTGTGTGGATTTATCTCTGGGCTTTCTATTTTGTTCTGATTGGAAGAATCAATATAGTGAAAATGAATATATTACACATAACTACTTTTTTGTGCACCTATGTTAAGAACTTTTAAGGACTACTTATCCTCTTCTCAGGTTTCCAGTATATAATACAGAATTGTTAACTTCCCCCATATGCTGTACATTAGATACTAAGAACTAATTTTCCTTATAACTGGAAATTTATTCCCTTGACTAACATCACATTTTTCTCACTCCCAGTCCCTATATTAATATGAGTTCAGTTTCTTTAATATTCTCTGTAAAAGTGAGATTGTGCAATACTTTCTTTCTTCGTCTGACTTCTTTCACTTAGTCTAAGTGCTCTCAAGATTCAATCCTGACATTGTAAGTCAACTATACTTCAATTAAAAAAAAATGTTTTCAAAAGGAAAGCAATCTCAATATATTATTATTATTTATCTTTCCACTAGAATGCTTCTGTAATCCATGCCTTCCCAGTGGTGTGGACCATGGAGGTACCCAGGCACAAGTTAGGACAAGGCAGTTACCTTTTTCCTGCTGAGTCACATCATCAAGATCATGTCCTGATTAACTCTCACAGGCATCTTAATATTTCTCTTTAATGTTTCCATTATTCCTAAAGAAAATAACAATATAGTACCTGCATAAGTATTTGTAAAACGTATCCTTTGTTTCCTGAGTGGAAAATAAAAAAGAAAATATAGACTGTAATCTCCCCAAAACAAAGCAAAAAAAAAAAAAAATCCTAGTTATATAATGGGAGGGTTTCCTTCTTTTTAATGGGTACATAATATTCTTGTGTGTGTGTGTTTGTGTGTGTGTGTGTGTATCAACATCTTTTATCCATTCATCAAAAGGTATTTAGGATTTTTCAATGTATTGGCTATTGTGAATAATTCTGCAATGAATGTGGTAGTGCAGATATATCTTCAGGGTAAATATTTCCTTTCCCCTGGATAGATACCCAGAAGTAGAATTTCTGGATCATATGTTCTATTTTTAATTTTCATGCACCTCTATATCATTTTCCATAGTGTATGGTTTTCCACCAATGTATATTCCTTTTAACAACGTGCAGTGATTCCCATTTGTTTACATTCTTGCCAGCATTTTTTTATCTGTTCTCTATTTGATAATAGTCATCCTAACAGGTGTGAGATGCTATCTCATCATAACTTTGATTTGTATTTCCTTGATGATTGTTGATGTCGAGCACTTTTTAGTATAACTTGTTGGCTGTTTTTGTGTCTTTTTTGGATAAAAGTTTATTCGTGTCTTTTGCCTTTTTCAAAATGAATTATTTGTGAGGTTTTTTGCTTTTCAAGTTGCTTTTGAATATCCAGGTTACCAGTACCATTTATTGGAAAGAGTATCCTTTCCCCATTGAATAGTATTGTCTCCCTTTTGAAACATTACTTAACCATATGCATGTTTATTTATTTATAAGTTCTTGAATCTGTTTCATTGGTTTATGTATATGTTTTTATGCCAGTACCACATTGTTTTGATTACTATAACTTTGTAATATGCAGTTGTATACAGATTTGAACTGCACATGTCCTCTTGTTCATGGTTTATTTTCTCTAAATATGTACTATAGTACTATACAGTCCACAGTGGCTGAACTTAGTGGGTATAGAAGTGAAGATACAAGGGCCCAATTGTAAAGTTACACATAAATTTTCATCTTTCATTTTTTTCAATTATTTGTGGGCTAGTCAAAGTCTTTTGTGGGTTTCCTCAATGATTCAGCAGTAAAGAATCCTCCTGTAATGCAGGAGACAAAAGAGACATGTGTTCTTCCCTGGATTGTGAAGATCCTCTGTAGGAGGAAATGGCAACCCACTCTAGTATTCTTGCTGAGACAATTCCATGGACAAAGGAGCTGTGTGGTCTACAGCCTGTGAGTTCACAAAGAGTTGGACATGACTAAGCACACACACATGGTCTTTTTTGACTCCATATGAATTTTAGAATTGTTTTTCTACTTCTGTGAAAGATGACATTGGGATTTTTATAGGGATTGCATTGAATTTATAGATATCTTCAGATATTATGGATATTTTAACAATATTAACTCTTCAAATCCATGAACACAGGATATTTTTCCATTTATTTGTGCTTTCTTCACCTTTTTTCATCAATGTCTAGGTGTTTTCAGAACTTTTACCCCTTTAGTTAAATGTATTCTTAGGTATTTTGTTATTTTTCATGCTATTGTAAATAGGATTGTTTTCTCTATTTGTTTTTCAGTTACTTCTTTACTAGTGTATAGTAATGTGACTAGATTTTGCATCTTGATTTTGTACTCTGAAACTATACTGAATTCATTTATTATTTCTACCAGAATTTTGTTGGAGTCTTCAGGATTTGTTATATATAATATCATGTCATCTACCAAATAAAAAACTATTTTGCCTCTTTCTTTTAGATTTGGATGCCTATTATTTATTTTTTTTGCCTAATTGCTCTGATGAGGACTTTCAGTATTATTTAGAAGTTGTCTGAGTGGAAATCCTTGTCTTGCTCTGGATAATAGAGAAAAATTTTTCAACCTTCATTGCTGAGTATGATGTTAGATATGGGTTTATTATGATAAATGGCTTTTATTATGTTGAGGTATATTCCTTCTATACTCACTTTGTTGAAAGTTTTTATCATGAAAGGAAATTGAATTTTGCAAAATCTCATCCTGCGTTTACTGAGATAATATGATTTTAATCTTCCATTCTATCAATGTTGTATTCTACATTTATTTATTTTCGTATATTGAAGCATCCTCTGTCCCAGGGGCAGATAAGTCTTGATCAAGCATGGTGTATAACTTTTTTAATGTGCTGTGAATTCAGGTTGGTAATAATTTGGTTGAAATATTTTAGATCTATATTCAAAAAGGATGCTTTGCCTGGATTATTAAAATAGCTTTGTTAGTTTATTATTCCACTCTAGGCTTTCTGGAATATGATCTTCAGCATCAATAATGTATACCAATGGAATTTACTTTTTCTTTATGCTTCCTATTTGATCTTTTCCCCTTTCGGAGCAAAGTTTTACTTATTTACTGCTGTATCCTCAACACCTAGAATAAAATAGCTTTCACATACTCGTCCCCAATGTCTAAAATAGCAATTTACCACATAATCAGTACTTAAAATATCTAAGAATTGTTTATATCTCATAATATCCATATAAGTTAAGACTATTACAGTCTCTTTTTAATTACCAAGGACTAGGCACACAGAATATATAACTTGCCTGATATTATACAACCCATAAATAGTAGAGCCAGATAAGAAATCTAGGATCTTGTTGACTCTAGAGCAAATTGTTTTTACCACTATGCTATATTTTCAGGTACATACAGGGATCTCAATTAATATTTATTAAATGAAAGAAAAAAATAAATGAATGTCTAGCAGAGAGTTCTGAAAACTATGATCCATGGGCCAAATCCAAGACCACTACCTATTTTAGTAAATAAAGTTTTATTCGAACACAGCCATGTTCTTTTTTTTTTTATATACATTGTCTATGATTGTTTTATGATCAAATGGAAGAATCATGTAGTTGCAGCACAGATATTGTGGCTCTCAAATTCAACAAGATTTACTACTTGACCTTTTACAGCAAACTTCTGCCAATCCTTTCTCTAGCTCATGATCCAAATTTTCCAAATCTTCACCTTCACAAACCTCATCTTTAACATACTAGTGTTAAATGCATAATATCACACCTGGTAATGTCTTATCAAGTATTAAATTTAAGTGTTTGGGAAATTTTCATAATTTGATTGAAAGTTCCTCCAGAGATGGGGATACATTTTTTCTATATTCTTTTTTTTTTTTTTAATTTTAGACACAGTTTGTGGTGAGGACAGTATGACACTTGAAAACAAGAAGATGTGGTTATGAAAGTAGCCTGACTACTATATTTATGACCTTGGAAAAGGCATGGCTTAAGCTTTGAGAATAAAATTTTCTTTTTGGAAAACAAATATAACAATTTTTCACTCATAAAACTCTTTTAAGGTGTAAATAAAATAATATAGGTGTCATATTAAATACAGTTTAAATATGTAGTAATGTTTCAGTAAATTACTCTTATTATAGTTTCTGTATAAAGATAGTGCAAAGTACAAATGAGCTACTGAAAAACAACAACAACAAAAAAAAAAAAACAAGAAAGAAAGAAAGAAAGAAAGAAATGTTCCCATAATTGAAGGAAAGAAGAATAGGTGATAGATATAAAAGTACATTAAAAATTACTAAGTAAGAGTAGCATAAAAAGGGCAAATCATTACATTAAAAGGTTAGAAATAAAGATAAAATATGAGAGAATTAGGCCCAAGAATATAAGAATGACAAAAGTATAAAACAGATTAAAATGTATAATAAATAGATAGGAGGCAGAATAGTTTTTTTAAAAAAAGAAAAATACACAGTAATGAGATTATCAAATAAAAGCACAATCTTATGGACAGGAACTCTCTCGTTTGCTTTTCCTTTTTCCATGATCCCGCAGATCTTGGCAATTTGAACTCTGGTTCCTCTGCCTTTTCTAAAACCAGCTTGAACGTCAGGGAGTTCATGGTTCACGTGTTGCTAAAGCCTGGCTTGGAGAATTTTGAGCATTACTTTACTAGCATGTGAGATGAGTATAATTGTGCAGTAGTTTGAGCATTCTTTGGCATGGCCTTTCTTGGGAATTGGAATGAAAACTGACCTTTTCAAATATAATCAATCTGATTTTGGTGTTGACCATTTGGTGATGTCCATGTGTAGAGTCTTCTCTTGTGTTGTTGGGAGAGGGTGTTTGCTATGACCAATGCATTTTCTTTGCAAAACTCTATTAGTCTTTGCCCTGTTGCATTCCAAGGCCAAATTTGCCTGTTACTCCAGGTGTTTCTGGACTTCCTACTTTAGCATTTCAGTCCCTTATAAAGAAAAGGACATTTTTTTTTTGGATGTTAGTTCTAAAAGGTATTGTATCTCTGCTTAATTGACTACGCCAAAGCCTTTGACTGTGTGGATCACAAGAAACTGTGGAAAATTCTGAAAGAGATGGGAATATCAGACCACCTAACCTGCCTCTTGAGAAATCTGTATGCAGGTCAGGAAGCAACAGTTAGAACTGGACATGGAACAACAGACTGGTTCCAAATAGGAAAAGGAGTACATCANAAACTGTGCCGCAGTCACAAGCTGGTTTCAGAAAAGGCGGAGGAACCAGAGATCAGATTGCCAACATCCGCGGGATCACGGAAAAAGCAAGAGAGTTCCAGAAAAACATCTATTTCTGCTTTATTGACTATGCCAAAGCCTTTGACTGTGTGGATCACAAGAAACTGTGGAAAATTCTGAAAGAGATGGGAATACCAGACCACCTAACCTGCCTCTTGAGAAATCTGTATGCAGGTCAGGAAGCAACAGTTAGAACTGGATATGGAACAACAGACTGATTCGAAACAGGAAAAGGAGTACGTTAAGGCTGTATATTTTCACCCTGCTTATTTAACTTCTATGCAGAGTACATCATGAGAAACGCTGGAATGGAAGAAACACAAGCTGGAATCAAGATTGCCAGGAGAAATATCAATAACCTCAGATATGCAGGTGACACCACCCTTATGGCAGAAAGCGAAGAGGAGCTAAAAAGCCTCTTGGTGAAAGTGAAAGAGGAGAGCGAAAAAGTTGGTTTAAAGCTCAACATTCAGAAAACAAATATCATGGCATCTGGTCCCATCACTTCATGGGAAATAGATGGGGAAACAGTGGAAACAGTGTCAGACTTTATTTTTGGGGACTCAAAAATCACTGCAGATGGTGACTGCAGCCATGAAATTAGAAGATGCTTAGTCCTTGGAAGAAAAGTTATGACCAACCTAAATAGTATATTCAAAAGCAGAGACATTACTTTGCCGACTAAGTTCTGTCTAGTCAAGGCTATGGATTTTCCTGTGGTCATGTATGGATGTGAGAGTTGGACTGTGAAGAAGGCTGAGCACTGAAGAATTGATGCTTTTGAACTGTGGTGTTGGAGAAGACTCTTGAGTCCCTTGGACTGCAAGGAGATCCAACCAGTCCATTTTGAAGGAGATCAACCCTGGGATTTCTTTGGAAGGAATGATGCTAAAGCTGAAACTCCAGTACTTTGGTCACCTCATGCGAAGAGTTGACTCATTGGAAAAGACTCTGATGTTGGGAGGGATTGGGGATAGGAGAAGAAGGGGATGACCAAGGATGAGATGGCTGGATGGCATCACAGATTCTATGGATGTGAGTCTGAGTGAACTCCGGGAGATAGTGATGGACAGGGAGGCATGGAGTGCTGTGATTCATGGGTTCACAAAGAGTCAGACACGACCGAGTGACTGAACTGAACTGAATGGCCAGGAAAAGCTTATAATAAAGACAGAAACAAGTATAAAGAGGTAGTAAGTGTAGTTTTCCAACATTATTTTCTAAGAAAGTATGGATCTTTTCTGGTACAAGAATCTTTCATCTGGTAAAGTGGCCCCTGTAAATATAGACGCTGATGGTACAAGATTACAAGACTCAGTGAAGGCCATGCTGTCACAGTGTGCAATCTTGGAAGAACATTTGTATTGCACAAGTTGATCAACCTGACTGAAAGTTAGCATTATAAATTCACCAACTTAAAAGGGATGTAGTAAAGCCACCACAACAAATAAATAAATAAATAAATAAAATATGGGAGACATAGAATTTGGAGAAAGATAAAAGTAAGATGAAATACAGGTACTGAAACTAATAATGCAAGAAAAATGAACAGATGAAAATACTAAAAGAATAATCTACTCAATGGAAGGACTAATGCTGAAGCTGAAGCTCCAATACTTTTGCCACCTGATGCAAAGAGCTGATGCTTTGGAAAAGACCCGGATGTTGGAAAAGACTGAGAGTAAGAGAAGAAGGGGGCGACAGAGAATGAGATGGTTTAATGGAAGCACCAACTCAATGGACATACGTTTGAGCAAGCTCCAGGAGTTGGTGATGGACAGGGAAGCTTGGCATGCTGCAATGCATGGCGTCACAAAGAGTCCAATAAAACTTAGTGACTGAACAGTAACAACAAATCTTATAATTGAAAAAATAGGGTAGAGAAATACACAACAGTAACAATAAATGAGAAATAGAATAATAACTTGTTTATAAAATAAGTTGCAATTACTTTTGTGGAGCAATTTGTTAGTGCCAAAAAGGAGCATATATAGCAAATCAAATAATGATGACAAATTAAGTTAACATTCCATTCAAAACAAATACAATATACTCATTTTTTTATATTTCCCTTTAGTACTTACACATATGTGTATATAATATTGTAGGCAGCTAGCAAAATGATAGATAGAGATAGAAACAAAGATATAGTTTCAGTTAGTAGATATATTAATATTTGTCTATTTTATATCAGTGTGCATATTGAGCACAATTTGCTGAAATATCAATATATATGTGGTTCAGATCATGAATGATTTATTGCTAAATTCAGATTCAAATTGAAGAAAGTAGGGAAAACCGCTCGACCCTTCAGGTATGACCTAAATCAAATCCCTTATGTTTATACAGTGGAAGTGAGAAAGAGATTAAAGGGCCTAGATCTGATAGATAGAGTGCCTGATGAACTACGGAATGAGGTTCATAACATTGTACAGGAGACAGGGATGAAGACCATCCCCATGGAAAAGAAATGCAAAAAAGCAAAATGGCTGTCTGGGGAGGCCTTAAAAATAGCTGTGAATAGAAGAGAGCCAAAAAGCAAAGGAGAAAAAGAAAGATATAAGCTTCTGAATGCAGAGTTCCAAAGAATAACAAGAAGAGATAAGAAAGCTTTCTTCAGCGATCAATGCAAAGAAATAGAGGAAAAGAACAGAATGGGAAAGACTAGAGATCTCTTCAAGAGAATTAGAGATACCAAGGGAACTTTTCATGCCAAGATGGACTCGATAAAGGATAGAGATGGTATGGACCTAACAGAAGCAGAAGATATTAAGAAGAGGTAGCAAGAATACACAGAAGAACTGTACAAAAAAGATCTTCACGACCCAGATAATCATGAGGATGTGATCACTAATCTAGAGCCAGACATCTTGGAATGTGAAGTCAAGTGGGCCTTAGAAAGCATCACTACCAACAAAGCTAGTGGAGGTGATGGAATTCCAGTTGAGCTGTTTCAAATCCTGGAAGATGATGCTGTGAAAGTGCTGCCCTCAATATGCCAGCAAATTTGGAAAACTCACCAGTGGCCACAGGACTGGAAAAGGTCAGTTTTCATTCCAATTCCCAAGAAAGGCAATGCCAAAGAATACTAAAAATACCACACAATTGCACTCATCTCACATGCTAGTAAAGTAATGCTCAAAATTCTCCAAGCCAGGCTTTAGCAACACGTGAACCATGAACTCCCTGATATTCAAGTTGGTTTTAGAAAAGGCAGAGGAACCAGAGATCAAATTGTCAACATCTGATGGATCATGGAAAAAGCAAGAGAGTTCCAGAAAAACATCTATTTCTGCTTTATTGACTATGCCAAAGCCTTTGACTATGTGGATCACAATAAACTGTGAANTCTGTTGTTCCATGTCCAGTTCTAACTATTGCTTCCTGACCTGCATATAGGTTTCTCAAGAGGCAGGTCAGGTGGTCTGGTATTCCCATCTCTTTCAGAATTTTCCACAGTTTCTTGGGATCCAGTCAAAGGCTTTGGCATAGTCAATAAAGCAGAAATAGATGTTTTTCTGGAACTCTCTTGCTTTTTCGATGATCCAGTGGATATTGGCAATTTGATCTCTGGTTCCTCTGCCTTTTCTAAAACCAGCTTGAACATCTGGAAGCTCAAGGTTCACATATTGCTGAAGCCTGGCTTGGAGAATTTTGAGCATTACTTTACTAGCGTGTGAGATGAGTGCAATTGTGTGGTAGTTTGAGCATCTTTTGGCATTATCTTTCTTAGGGATTGGAATGAAAACTGACATTTTCTAGTCCTGTGGCCACTGCTGAGTTTTCCAAATTGGCTGACATATTGAGTGCAGCACTTTCACAGCATCATCTTTTAGAATTTGAAACAGCTCAACTGGAATTCCACTGCCTCCACTAACTTTGTTTGTAGTGATGCTTCCTAAGGCCCACCTGACTTCACATTTCAGGATGTCCAGCTCTAGGTGAGTGTGAGTAATCACACCTTCGTGATTATCTGGATAGTGAAGATCTTTTTTGTACAGTTCTTCTGTGTATTCTTGCCACCTCTTCTTAATATCTTCTGCTTCTGTTAAGTCCATACCATTTCTGTCCTTTATTGAGCCCATATTTGCATGAAATGTTCCTGTGGTATCTATAATTTTCTTGAAGAGATCTCTAGTCTTTCCCATTCTATTGTTCTCCTCTATTTCTTTGCATTGATCGCTGAGGAAGGCTTTCTTATCTCTCCTTGCTGTTCTTTGGAACTCTGCATTCAAATGGGTATATCTTTCCTTTTCTCCTTTGCTTTTTGCTTCTCTTCTTTTCACAGCTATTTGTAAGGCCTCCTCAGACATTTTGCTTTTTTGCATTTCTTTTTCTTGGGGATGGTCTTGCTCCCTGTCTCCTTACTAGGCTCATTACTTACTTACTCATTACTAGAGGGAATACAAATTGATACTCTGTGGATAACTGTTTATCAGAATCTACTAAAGCAAATACGCAATCCAGTAATTACAATCCTATGTCTATAACCCTTAAAAATGAGTGCTTATAAACAGCCAATGCCTATACAGGAATGTTCACTGTAGCTTTATCATAAAGTCCCCAAATTATAAATAACCAAAACAGTCAAGAGCAAGATGGATGAATCTAAGACAATACTCAGTAACATCAATCTACAGATAATCTTAGGCAATAGAAGCTGTACACAAGAGGCTCATATAAGTACATTTCTACAGAATTCAAAACCACAAAACCTACTCTTGCCTGGAAAATCCAATGGACGGAGTAGCCTGGTGGGCTGTAGTCCATGGGGTCGCTAACAGTCAGACAGACTGAGCGACTTCACTTTCACTTTTCTCTTTCATGCACTGGAGAAGGAAATGGCAACCCACTCCAGTATTCTTGCCTGGAGAATCCCAGGGATGGGGGAGCCTGGTGGGATGCTGTCTATGGGGTCACACAGAGTCGGACACGACTGAAGTGACTTAGCAGCAGCAGCAGCAGCAGAGGTATCCTTTTGGGTGGTGCATATTCTGAGGTGCTAGGTATGTTGAACTGAGTGATAGTTCTTGGGGGTCCATGTAAAAATTTATTGAGCATTATACCTAAGATTTGTGTGCTTCATTGTATATGAATCATGTCTCAGTTAAAATGTACAAAAGTTGTATATAACTCAGGCATTCTTTAAGTGAACAAAAACAAGTTAGCTATGTTCATCGCAGCACTGTTTATAATAGCCAGGACATGGAAACAACCTAGATGTCCATCAGCGGATGAATGGATAAGAAAGCTGTGGTACATATACACAATGGAGTATTACTCAGCCACTAAAAAGGATACATTTGAATCAGTTCTAATAAGATGGATGAAACTGGAACCAATTATACAGAGTGAAGTAAGCCAGAAAGAAAAACACCAATACAGTATACTAACACATATATATGGAATTTAGAAAGATGGTAATGAGGACCCTGTATGCAGGACAGCAAGAGAGACGCAGATGTGTAGAGTGGACTTTTGGACTCTGAGGGAGAGGAAGGGCGAGAGGGTGGGATGATTTGGGAGAACAGCATTGAAATATGTGTACTATCATGTAGGAAATGAATCGCCAGTCTGTGTTCGATGCAGGATGAAGGATGCTTGGGGCTGGTGTATGGGGATGATCCAGAGGGATGATGTGGGGTGGGAGGAGGGAGGGGGGTTCATGTTTGGGAGTTCATGTACACCCATAGCGGATTCATGTCAATGTATGCCAACACCAGTAGAGTACTGTAAAGTAAAATAAAATTTAAAAAAATAATAAAATAAAATAAAAAATAAATAAACAATAGTCATGGAATAATAATATGTCTGTCTCTCCCTTACAAGTTCATGGGCTCTCCCAGCACAAAAGTGCAACTTACTCATAATTATACTCTTACTTCTCGGCACCTTTGTTGTTGTTGCCGCCGCTGCTATTTAGTCGCTAAGTCATGCCTGACTCTGTGAGATCTCACGGACTGGAGCTGGCCAGGGTCCTCTGCCCATGGAATTTTCCAGACAAGAATACTGGAGTCGGTAACCATTACCTCCTCCAGCGCATCTTCCTGACCCAGGGGTGAAACCCGGGTCTTCTGCATTGCAGGTGAACTCTTTACCGTCTGAGCCAAAAGGGAAGCCCGTTGAGTGATACAGAATTGCAGTAATATGAGGGCATAAGTTTATCATCCTTCCCCTTTTACAGGGCTCTCTTTAACTCCTCTGATGGTAGATGGTAAATCTCTAGAAATCCACTGTTTTCACTGTGCTGTGCCAATACATCATGCTATCTACCACAGGGACTTATTCAAGCTTCTGAAAGTAGCGTAGGAGGTGGCAGATAGCTGGGAAAGGTGAGATGTAAAAGAACATCCAATGAGGGGACTTTTCTGGTGGTCCAGTGGCTGAAACTGCATGCTCCCAGTGCATGGGGTCGGGGTTTGATCCCTGATCAGGGAACTAGATCCCACATGTGACAACTAGGAGTTCACAGACCACAGCTAAAGATCCCACAGGCTGCAATGAAGATCGAAGATCCCAGCTAAATAAATATTAAAAAAAAAAAAAAAAAAAAGACTGTCCAGTGATGTCAAGTGGCCTCAGGAAAGGTTTGAAGGGCATAAAATATAAATGGAAAGCAGAGCAGTGAGACAATATTATGGGCAAAAGTCAAGGTTATTCCCTGAAAATTAATTACTAAAATCTATCCCTCAGATATGACCCAACCCAACTGTCAACATCAACCAATTGGTTCTTAAAAGAGTTTAGAACAATGCTTAAAATTCCGATCAGGGTGATAGGGAAGAGCCTCGAGGAAGCATAAGTTATACTAATATATCTCCAACAGCATACACATAGCATCAATTTGGCATGTCAGGGTGAATCACTGTAATGGAGGAAAAAATAGGTTTTTGGTAACTTAGAGCGTTCGATTGCATCAACAGCTTTGGACCTTGCTTAAAGAAAGGATATGCAAGCACTATGAGGATGATGGACATATCATCTCTAAAAGACTATTCCAAAGGGAACAAATGTATCAATGTTTACCTGGCCCTGTCTTGACTGAATCAGAAAATAGAAACAGCACAGTTAATCCAAGCTCACTACTGAGGAACCAGTGGGTTTGTATTACTGCTTCTCAGTTGTTTGTCAGAATCACTGTTGTTTTGGCTCTAACAGGCATGTTCCTCTGTTCTGGCTCCTTTACTCACAAATGTTTTGAGAAAGGTAGAGCGCCATTATTTAATTTCTCACATGGAGCCGCAAACAGGGAGAACTGTGAAAATGAGCATCAAGGTCTGATTGCTGATGATGGTTACTATTAATAGCTAACATTTGCTGATCATTCTGATCAGTCAGCTACTGTGCTACACAGGCTAGGCTAAAAATCCTGTTTCAAAACCCCTAAATCTCAGCACCTTAACCCAGCAGAAAAGTTTTTAAATTTCTCCCTCACTTATCCTTGTGTGTGGGTTTTGGCTGGGAAGAACAGGGAGGCCCTAGCCTACACTTAATCAGGAATCTCAGCTTCTTCAGTCATTGGCACTCTTGTCCCCTGAGTCTGCAGAGACTTAGTAAGGCCACTTGTGGATAGAGAAAGAGAACGGAAAATGTACATGGAGGTTTGGTGAGCAAGTCTGGAATCGATGCACATCACCTGTGTTCATGTTCCAATAGCCAGAGTTCAGGCACATGGTCTCATCTGACTGCAAGGGAAGCCGAGAACTCAGAAAGGAGAACGGAGGAATTGACATCTTCACAGCTTCTTCCCCATGTACTAAGTGCTTTACATGATTTATAGCATGTAATCCTCATCACATTCCACAGAAAATGGTATACTTATGATTTTAATCTTACAGGAGAGGAAACTGAAGCTCAGATGGGATAAGCAATTTGTCCAAGAACAGGCAGCTATGTCAGAGCTTGAAGCCAAGTTAGAACACTTCTCTGGAGTTCAGACTTTTACCCATTACAGTACACAGTGGTTATATTTTTGTGGCAAATTAATAAATCAGCCTTCAGATGTTTCAGTGAATTTACAAAACTGTGAGTCTGAACGTGTAAATGGAGGAATAGACTCTAGAATATCATGACCCAACAGGGTACTTCCTCCTTTGAAGCTGTTATGGAGAGCCAGCCAAAACTTCTAAGTGACAGACAGTACACCCTGACTGGTCAAGCTGTAACACATAAGGATGAGTTAACAGTGAGTGAGCACTTACCGTCAAGCCAAGCATGACTCTTAATGTCTTACATGAATTGAACTTTTTTTTTTTTTTTACAATATTGTATTGGTTTTGCCATACATCAACATGAATCTGCCACGGGTGTACATAAGTTCCCACTCCTGAACCCCCCTCCCACCTCCTTCCCCATATCATCCCTCTGGGTTATCCCAGTGCACCAGCCCCAAGCATCCTGTATCCTGCATTGAACCTAGACTGGTGATTCATTTCTTATATGATATTATACATGTTTCCATTGAACTTTTAAGAGATCTTGAATGCTGCAACTAAGATCCAGTGCAGCCAAATAAACAAATATTTAAACAATAAAAGTAAAATCTCTAGAATTCTATGAAATAAGTACTATTAATATTATGAAGAAACTGCAGCACAGATTAAGAAATGTACCGTGGTCAGACAGCCAGAAAGGGTCAGGAGCAGGATTTGATCTAAGGCAGTTCTAGAACCCATGCTCTGAGCCATTGTGTTAAAGAAATGTCCAACAAAGATGGTACCAGTATTACTGTTGGTATATTGTTTTCCTGCACAGTGGTTCGAGAAGGCAATGGCAACCCACTCCAGTACTCTTGCTTGGAAAATCCTATGGACGGAGGAGCCTGGTAGGCTGTAGTCCATGGGGTTGCGAAGAGTCGGACACGACTGAGCCACGCAGCAGCAGCAGCAGCAGCAGCAGCAGCAGCAGCAGCAGCAGCAGTAGCAGCAGCAGCAGCAGGCATCCACACAGAACCAAATGTGATATAATTCAGTTAACATCTCATCTTTCTGGGAATAGAAGGCATTTCTTCACACAAAATAGATACACAGGAAATGTTTATGGAACTCAAATTATTTGAATTATGTTAAATTGAAGGTTTCGATATGGTACCTTTTTCTCCTTTCATCTACAGCCATAAAATAAAAAGTAGCTAAGCATCTAATATAAACTATTTCATTTAATCCTCAGAAAATCCTACCAAGGATATAATTTAACCCCATTTTTACAGGTCATAATATCAAGTTTTAACATAAGAAACACAGTCCAATAATATCTGACTTAGATATGAATATAAACCTCTCAGTAACACTTTCATAATGAGTTCTGAACAGCTCTCTCAATGATGAGAAATATCCTTCCCTGGTATTCCAAGAATATAGGCTGTTGAAAATTCAGGACTTTGCTTTCACAATTCTGTTTTTGACTTCCAGGGAAGTCTTTTCTGTGAAGTTCTGGTGTGAACAACAGTCACAAGTGGGAAGAGCAATGGGACAAGAAGGAGGAGGAAGCAAACAGTCCCATAATTTTAGAAAAAGTGTGAAAAAGAGAAGTTAGACTTCTAGGTTCTATTTCTAGCTCTGCTTCTGTTTTCTAGCCAGCTAGGCAGCCTTCTATTGGGTTGCCCAAAAAATTCATTTGAGTTATTCCATAAGATGGTATGAAAAAACCCAAAAAATCTTTTTGGCCAACCCAATACCTTTCTATTAACTGTAAAAAGTGGAGAAAAATACAGACTACATATAAAGCACCTTGTCATGCTTGGATGAAAGATCCTGCTTTAGGGCCAATGCACAACCAGAATTGATCATGTTGGGAAGTCCACGTTGTGTTGTAATATATTGGCTTTGAGTTTCACGGGAATACATTTACTCTGAATACGTAAAGTCAGGGACAGCAAAATTGCATCCTGAGGTAGAAACACCAAAGGTGGATCTCACACACTAAAAACTGAGGATGACTATGAGCAGAGCTTGTCCCACACCAACCTGTAATGTCGGTGAAATTTGTGATCTGCTCTATCCTTTCTCTTCCTGCGTTCTTTCTTCCTCATCAAATGGTCCACTCTCTATGCTTAGTTACGCTCAGTCATGTGCAACTCTTTGCAACCCCATGGACTGTATCCTGCCAGGTTCCTCTGTACATTGAAGAATACTGGAATGGGTTGCCATGCCCTCCTCCAGGGGATCTTCCCAGCCCAGGGACAGAACCCAGGTCCTCTGCATTGCAGGTGGATTCTTTACCGTCTGAGCTATGAGGGAAGCCCAAGTCCCACTTTTTTTCATATCATCTAGTGTTCCCAGTAATAAGACTATGCAGTTTACCTATCTCAGGAATATTGCATGTTAGAGGAAAAGAATCCCAAGGAAGAAAGAGTGTGTGGCCAGCACGTGGCTACTTACAATCCCTCCTCTTTAATATTCACTTCAACCATCCTCCTGTTTGGAGAGGCTGGTGAAGAACAAGGCTGAAGTCTTTCTCTGTATTCTGATGTACTCAGTCTGGGTAGAACACTTGTTGAACTTGAGTGAGTGAGTGAGTGAAGTCACTCAGTCGTGTCCAACTCTTTGTGACCCCATGGACTGTAGCCCACCAGGCTCCTCTGTCCATGGGATTCTCCAGGCAAGAATACTGGAGTGGGTTTCCATTAGAACTTAGATGACTAATATTTTCTCTCAAGTAACATCAGCAACAACCATCCTAAATCGTATTGATTGTGGTGGTTTTCAACCTGTTTTATGAAACATACTAAGAGTTTCCATGAAAGAAAGTGTGAGCCTGGTGACATGCTGTGTATAGACCCTGGTCCATACAGTCTTGTCCAAGGGATGGAGTTCTAACAATATGACATTCATTTGTCATAGTGTTCTAAGAACATCAGCTCTACACTGAGTTCTTCCTTTCTCTAACACAAACAAGTGGTCCAGGGACATACTAACACTGGTGTCCATGGTAAGCATTAATTCCTTGTGATCCATAAGCAAATCTTGATAATGCTAAAGCAGTAACATTATAGGGAGCTAGGGAGTTATTTCTTTTTCACAGTCTCTACTATATCACCATTCCATATTTCCCCAAAACAGGACTATCTTCTCAAGTCTCACTGGTAGAAATGGGACCTCTAATCTGTAGCAGACTAGCCCCTCTACTCACCCCCACCCCACCACAGGGCATCAATATGAATCCATGGGTCTGGGTTCAGACACTCTGATGTTCCATGTGTCCCTCAATCCTTTTGTTTTCCATGGAGTAAGGCTTAAAAAAAAATAAACTCCTCAATCTCACATAAATCACCTCAGATAAATATACCGCTGAAGGCTACTACCCCCACCACTTCATAGATATGCCTGGCTAGCCTGGATTTGTTTTAGGCTCACCTGAGACCTCCATCTCTCAATCTGCACTGAGAAGCTCAGGCACCAGGACTCTCCTGGCGGTCAGGCGGTTTAGACTCTGAACTCTCAGTGCAGGGGCTACAGGTTAGATCCCTGGTCAGGGGACTAAGATGCCACACGCTGCACAGAAAAAAAAAAAAAATGTGCAGATGCTTGGCTAACGGAACTCAGGGTCAAAAGTCTTCCCACTCCTTATCACTAAGCCTAAATATGTGAAATCACTTAACATGTGATATATAAAATGTTAAAGTATCTAAGATCTAAAAACCAAACTCTAAAATTAAAACAACCGTTTTTTAAAAAATCCCCAAGAATCCATCTTTGAATACCTTAATCTGCTTTCTTTCTCTCTTTGCTCAACATGTAACAATGCTCCACTTCCCAAACATACAGATGTGACTCTCATAACAACTAACTGCCCCCTCTTAAGAATCTTACTAGTGTAGTGTTTGGTCTCAAATCCCTTAATAGTCTCCTAGTGGCTTTCAGAAGTATTATGCAGACAACGTCTGCATTTTCATTCCTGCTTTGATGCTGTTTGGTCATGTCTTGGGGACTGACACGTTTTGTTGATCATACAGCAAAGAGAAAAACATAGCCTTTTAGTTTAAACATGAGCGGCTGTGTCATACACCCTTGTGTTTTGGGAAATCCATCATTAGAGAAAGAAAGAGACCTCAACAGAGTTTAAGGCCTTTATCTTGTTGTGTAGCATAGAAATCCTTGGAATAAATTAGCTGTGTAGCATTAGGTTTACGCTGCCATGATCTCATTATCTCCAGGTCCTCATTAAAAGCAGGGTATAGTTATTAATATTCTAATTTCCAAGTGTCTCCCAACATACAAATATACACACAAAACCTGGGCTGAAAATAAAAAGGATAATCTCATTCACATACACATGAAGAGGTTAATCACTTTGGTTCATTATTTATAAATAATTTGCAACAATCTCGAGATTTTTTCTAAACTTGAAATGCTCCTGCAAACCTATGTGGACTCTGCATACCTAAAATCATGGCTTCCTATTGTCTCTCCCTGGATTATTTAGGGAGAAAATTAAAATATACACTCATGGATTATTTGGAGAAGTACAGAATTGTAATGATCATGGATTGACTTTAGTGATTTAGAACAGTACGGGAACAATACAAAGACCGACAAAAACAGAGGATCTCCTCCAAGCTGGAATGTTATGAACAGCATCTCATCATTTTCAGCTCCTGACCGCGTTTTTGTGTGCACATGTATATGGTAAACATTACTGAGTATTAAAAATCTTCCTAGACCTAGAAGTTACAATAGTGAAGAAGGTCTGATCTTTCCTCCAAAAAAACTCGAAGACTACTGGGATATACTGACTCATAAAGAGGTAATAACTGTCTAATAATACAAGGGATATACATAATAGAGATATAAAGCATAATGGGGAAAGTGAAAGTGTTAGTTGCTCACTGGTGTCTGACTCTTTGCGACCCCATGGACCGTAGCCCATGAGGCTCCTCTGTCCATGGAATTCACCGGGTAAGAATAACGGAGTGTTTCACAATGGGAAATCACCAAATTAATAGCTCAAAGGAGGAAATTCTTAGGATCTGCTCCAGAAGTGCGACTGGGGCATGTGACCACATTCAGGATCCTGGCCTCAGGAGGAGAAAACTTCTTTTCCTCTTGAAGAGGAGGTTTTGTAATAAGGGAGGTGTATGAGAACGAGCACTTAGCCCTCTTACTCCACTGACTACTGCCTTACTCTCTTCCCCAAATAAACGGAGTATCCAGGCCAGGTAGTCAGTTGCCATTCATTAAGCCCCCTCAATGTGGTCTCTCGCTCCCTCCACATCCAGGCTCTTAGGCAGAAAGCGTTTTTCTTCTCTGCTTCTTGTCTCAGCATGGGAAGGGCTTCCCCCACCACATGGGAATCTTTCTTTCCCACTCTCCCTGTCTCCTCTCCCTCCTTTCTCCATCCCCATTTCCATCTTGTACCAGTCGCCAAGTGTGTGAATCAGGCCCAAGGTTCTAAGTGGACAAGCTTCTCTAACCAGGTTACCAGGAGCTCTGAATTGTATGCGATGACTGACTCTTGAATAGCTTCATTAAGAAGACACTCTGGTCCTATTTGTTTGGTGACCCCTAAATTTCTTCTCTATAGCTTAGTACACAGAACAGAGGAAGGAAGTATCCCAGCCTTTCCATTTTGAACCTCTCACACTGGCTCACCAGGTCAGACCTCTCTCCCAAGTCTTCCTGGACACCTTAATTATCTTTAATCACTATGGAATTTAACTACTGCCAACATCTCTCATCCATCCATTCAACTGACACTTGAATATTCACTTAGCATCCAGCTCTGTAAAACATGCTAAGAATTTAGCAGTAAACAAAACAGATATGGTATCTGTCCTTACAAATTCATAGTTTAGTTTGGCCAACAGACAGTAAATACATAATTACATGGAAAATGAATCACTTTTGATACTTTCTGTGAAAGAAAAGTTCTGTGATCAGGACATCATGAACAGGACAATTTTAACCTGTTCAGTGGGATGAGGGAAGGCTTCCTTTGGAAAAACAGCACTTAGAGTGAGATAGGCATTACCCAGACTGAGAGCAGGGGAAAGAAAGACCTTGAGTTTGGAGAGAATTTGAGTGAGCGAGAAACAAGAGTTGAGGCTGGAGAGCTGTATCCTAGAGGACCTTGTGGATCTTTAGAACTTAATCTTGAAAGCTACAGAAAATCCTTGAAGAATTTTAAGCACGAGAGGGACATGATCAGTTCTGTGTTCATAAAGCTCACCTTAGCTGCCATGGGATGAGGAGACTGCAGAGAGACTACTGAGAGACCGGTTCAGAGGCCACTGACCACCCTACTGTAGAAGCAGCGAACATGGAGAAAAGTAGATGGCTTCAAGACACAGTCTAGAGACAGTCAACAAAGCTAAGCAAATGAAGAGATGCAGAAGATGAGGAAAAGGAGACCGATAAAGACAATCCCCAAACTTCTGATCTGAGCAACAGCATGGCTGCAGGCATGCTCTTTAGAAATGGGAAATGCTGCAGAAAGAGCACACTCAGGACCCCTGAAGAGGATCAGGAACCTCCTTCTAGATGAGCTGAGTTTTGGATGCCAGCCACAGGAGCTGTCAGCAGAAGTCTGAGATAAAGATGAATGAGATGAAGATAGATGAAGATAGAATTTATCAACATGGAATCCCAAGTGGCCCAGTGGTAAAGAATCTGACTGTAATACAGGAGACGTGGGTTCGATCAATCCCTGGGTCAGGAAGATCCATTGGAGAAGAAAATGGCAACCCACTACAGTACTCTTTCCTGGGAAATCCCATGGACAGAATAGTCTGGCAGGCTATAGTCCATGGGGTTGTAAGAGTCAGACATGACTGAGTGACTGTAAGTGATATTTAAAGACTTGTGAGTGAGGACATCTCTAGGGAGAGCGAAAATGGAGAAGAGACTGAAGGAGTGAGATGTGGTTACCAGCAGAATTAACTATTACTAACTGTCACTGGGGAGGCCTTGGTTTTGAGTTTCTAAAGAATAATGACAATTTGATAAAAAGCAAGAGAGTTCCAGAAAAGCATACATTTCTGCTTTATTGACTATGCCAAAGCCTTTGACTGTGTGGATCACAATAAACTGTGGAAAATTCTGAAAGAGATGGGAATACCAGACCACCTAACTTGCCTCTTGAGAAATCTGTATGCAGGCCAGGAAGCAACAGTTAGAACTGCACATGGAACAACAGACTGGTTCCAAATAGGAAAAGGAGTACGTCAAGGCTGTATATTGTCTCCCTGCTTATTTAACTTATATGCAGAGTACATCATGAGAAACGCTGGAATGGAAGAAACACAAGCTGGAATCAAGATTGCCAGGAGAAATATCAATAACCTCAGATATGCAGATGACACCACCCTTATGGCAGAAAGTGAAGAGGAGCTAAAAAGCCTCTTGATGAAAGTGAAGGAGGAGAGTGAAAAAGTTGGCTTAAAGCTCAATATTCAGAAAACGAAGATCATGTCATCCGGTCCCATCACTTCATGGGAAATAGATGGGGAAACAGTGGAAACANNACACCACCCTTATGGCAGAAAGTGAAGAGAAGCTAAAAAGCCTCTTGGTGAAAGTGAAAGAGGAGAGCGAAAAAGTTGGCTTAAAGCTCAACATTCAGAAAACGAAGATCATGGCATCCGGTCCTATCACTTCATGGGAAATAGATGGGGAAACAGTGTCAAACTTTATTTTTTGGGGCTCCAAAATCACTGCACCTGGTGACTGCAGCCATGAAATTAAAAGACGTTTACTCCTTGGAAGAAAAGTTATGACCAACTTAGATAGTATATTCAAAAGCAGAGACATTACTTTGCCGACTAAGGTCTGTCTAGTCAAGCTTATGGTTTTTCCTGTGGTCATGTATGGATGTGAGAGTTGGACTGTAATGAAGGCTGAGTGTTGAAGAATTGATGCTTTTGAACTGTGGTGTTGGAGAAGACTCTTGAGGGTCCCTTGGACTGCAAGGAGATCCAACCACTCCATTTTGAAAGAGATCAACCCTGGGATTTCTTTGGAAGGACTGATGCTAAAGCTGAAACTCCAGTCCTTTGGGCACCTCATGTGAAGAGTTGACTCATTGGAAAAGACTCTGATGCTGGGAGGGATTGGGGGCAGGAGGAGAAGGGGACGACCGAGGATGAGATAGCTGGATGGCATCACGGACTAGATGGATGTAAGTCTGAGTGAACTTCGCGAGATGGTGATGGACAGGGAGGCCTGGCGTGCTGTGATTCATGGGGTCGCAAAGAGTCGGACATACCGAGCGACTGAAGTGAACTGAACCCATTCCTTTACCTCCAGGCATCTACTCCAGTCACATTCTGTAAGTCACCAATGGTCACAACCTCATTTGGCTCTCTCCATACTTTTTACCTTGTTCATATTTATCATAAACAAGCATATTTATACTTACATGTGTAATTTTTTAGCCAAAGAAAATTGTTTAAAAAAGCAAGAGGGTTCCAATAAAACATCTACTTCTGCTTCATTGACTATGCCAAAGCCTGTGATTGTGTGGATCACAACAAACTGTGGAAAATTTTAAAGAAATGGGAGTACCAGACCACCTTACCTGCCTCCTGAGAAATCTGTATGCAGATCAAGAAGCAAGAGTAAGAACCGGACATGGGACAATAGACTGGTTCCAAATTGGGAAAGGAGTATGACAAGGCTGTTTTTGTCACCCTGCTTATTTAAATTATATGCAGAGTACATCATACAAAATGCCATACTAGATAAAGCACAAGCTGGAAACAAGATTGCCAAGAGAAATATCAATAACCTCAGATATGCAGATGGCACCACCCTTATGGCAGAAAGTGAAGAGGAACTAAAAGCCTCTTGATGAAAGTGAAAGAGGAGAGTGAAAAAGCTGGCTTAAAAAAAAAACATTCAAAAAATGAAGATCATGGCATCTGATCACATCATTTCATGGCAAATAGATGGGAAAACAATGGAAACTCCAGACTATTTCCTTGGGCTCCAAAATCACTGCAGATAGTGACCGCAGCCATGAAATTAAGACACTTGCTCCTCGGAAGAAAAGCTATGGCCAACCTAGACAGCATGTGAAAAAGCAGATGCATTACTTTGCCAACAAAAGTCTGTCTAGTCAAAGCTATGCTTTTTCCAGTAGTCATGTATTGATGTGAGAATTGAACATTAAAGAAAGCTGAATACTAAAGAACTGATGCTTTTGAACTGTGGTGTTGGAGAAGACTCTTGAGAGTCCATTGGACTGAAAGAAGATTAAACCTGTCAATCTTAAAGGAAATCAGTCCTGAATATTCATTCATTGGAAAGACACATACTGAAGCTGAACCTCCAATACTTTGACCACCTGATGGGAACAACTGACTCTTTGGAAAATAACCTGATCCTGGGCAAGATTGAAGTCAGGAGGAGAAGGGAATGACAAAGGATGAGATTGGTGGATGGCATCACCAACTCGATGGACATGAGTTTGAGCATGCTCCAAGAGTTGGTGATGGACAGAGAAGCCTGGTGTGCTGCAGTCCATGGAGTCACAAAGAGTCGCCCAGGACTGAGTGACTGAACTATTTCTCTGCATCTTTCCTCAAGCAAAAGTATGTTGTGGAAGTTATGCAAAACTAGGTGCTACAGCTCCAAATTATCTTGAAAATGGCTGCATCATATTCCATTGTGTTATTAGTATTCACATTACGGTTTCCATGTTTTGCCAAATATTGTGCAAAACGGGTTGCAATTTTTCCTGTGTAAATGTGTTTCTATTGGATAGGTTCCCTGATGTAGAACAGCTGAAAAAGAAACGATGGAGAGAGAAAAATAAAGTATGGGAGAGAAAAGTGAAGAGAAATAAGAAGAGGAGAGGGAGAGAGAGAACCAAATAAGAGTAAAGCAACAGAATGGCAATGGTATTTTTTTTCATTTATTTTTTATAGTTTCTTCAGGAGTACTTTTCCACAAATTAATTCACAGACCCACTGGCAATGAATGAATATCATTTCCCCCAGGTCTTTCCTTTCCAGGAAGAGTTTTATGGCCTTTAAAAAACTTTGTCATTCTCTGGGGTAAAAACAACTGTTCATTTTCATTTAAATTCTCCTACTGCTGCTGCTGCTAAGTCGCTTCAGTCGTGTCCAACTCTGTGTGACCCCAGAGACGGCAGTCCACCAGGCTCTCCCATCCCTGGGATTCTCCAGGCAAGAGCACTGGAGTGGGTTGCCATTTCCTTCTCCAATGCATGAACGTGAAAAGTGAAAGTGAAGTCACTCAGTCGTGTCCGACTCCTAGCGACACCATGGACTGCATGCAGCCTACCAGGCTCCTCCATCCATGGGATTTGCCAGGCAAGAGTACTGGAGTGGGGTGCCATTGCCTTCTCCGAAATTCCCCTTCTAGGGATCTTATATTTATCAGTCCATTTGTTTTTGCTCTTATGATAATTATCTACTCATTCTCCTTTCTCATTTTTCTATTACTATTTCTGTCTTTTGGTCTGAATTTTAGAAGTCAGTACTTTTATGTATCTACCTTTTATTTGTCATCTGTCTTGCATATATTTTTCCTAATCTATCATTCATCTTTTGACTTTGTATAATACATCAGTTGACAAATTGTAATTTAACATTTTAACTTCATTGAGGAATAATTGACAAATAAATTTCTTATATTTAGAGTGAACAACATGTTTTAATATTCATATATATTTTAGAATGAATACAACATCAAGATAATTAACACATCAATAACCTCATATAGTTAACATTTTTAATTCCTTAAAAAAATTTTTTTAGTTCCTACTCAAGTGCTTTTTGTTATTTTTTATAGCATCTGTACTTCCTATCTTAGAGAACTCTCTCTGGGTCATTGGTTGCATATTTAATCTATAAGTTCAAAGAGTTATGATTGCTTTAAATTTTATATTCACACATTTAACCTCCATGGAATTTATTTCTGAATATGATGTTTTCTGGAAATCCAACTCTGTTTTCTTCCAGATGGCAATGAATTTCAATCATTCTATTTGTTCAACAAAACTTTTTTTTTTTTTAACCATTTGCATAGAAGGCACTCTTGAATCTATTTCAGTATTTACTGGGATCTTCCTCTGGGCTCTCTTTCTGTTCACTTAATCCATTTATTCATACTTTTGCCAGTACTATATTGTTTTTGTATGTTGGAAAAATTAAGCTTCTCTTTAGTTTTTCTGAATTTGTATATTTTTTTGGCTACTCTAAGCTATTTCATTTTCCATTGAACTTTAAAATTATTTTTCCCAATTTCTGTGTTAAAGCTGTGTGTCAGATTGCAAATTAAAAAGAACAATCCCATAAGTTCTTCTTACAAGATGACTTTTAGTTCTCTTTTTGACTATGTCAAATGTGACAGTATGTGACTTCTGAGACTAGATCATAAAATGTGATAACACTTCTGTTTGTTTTGCTTGAGTTTCTCATTGTTGTGCATGCTCCGTCGCTCAGTCATGTCCCACTCTTTGTGACCCCTTGGACTGTGGCTGCCAGGCTTCTCGGTCAGTGGGATTCTCCGGGCAAGAATACTGAAGTGGGTTGCAATTACCTCCTCCAGGGGATCTTTCTACCCATGGATCGAACCCACATCTCCTGCAGCTCCTGTACTGACAAGTGGATTCTTTACCACTTTGGTCACCTAGAATCTAGGTAACAGAACTGTGAGAAAGTCCAAGGAAATGTGTAGGGAGACCCACTTTGGGAGAAACCACAGGAACAAAATGCCCCTGGCCCACAGCCCCAGCTGAGCTCAGAATCAAGAGCTAGTACCAATTCACCAACCATTTGAATGAATAATTTTAGAGTGGATCCTCAAGTACATTCCAATTAACATTCATCTTTAGAAATGTCTCTTAATAGTAGGCTTCCCTGGTGGCTCAGATGATAAAGAATCTGCCGGGGATGAAGAAGACCCGTGTTTGAACCTTAGGTTGGCAAGATCCCTTAGAGAAGGAAAATGGCAACTCACTCAAGTATTCTTGCTTGGAGAATTCCATGGACAGGGGTGCCTGGCAGGCTACAGTCCATGAGTCACAAAGTGGTGGACATGACTGAGCAACTATCACTCACTTAGATAGGTCAGGTATTGGACAAGATTAGATTTCTTGAATTGCCTATGGAAGAATAGATAGCTGGGAATTATCATTAACTACTTCCCTGGTGGCTCAGAGGTTAAAGCGTCTGCCTCCAATGCGGGAGACCTGGGTTCAATCCCTGGGTCGGGAAGAACCCCTGGAGAAGGAAATGGCAACCCACTCCAGTATTCTTGCTTGGAGAATCCCATGGACTGAGGAGCTTGATGGGCTGCAGTCCACGGGGTCACAAAGAGTCGGACACGACTGAGTGACTTTACTTACTTACTTACTTATTTTAAAGGCTGAATTTGTATTCAGGCAGTGAGAAATGATACAGATACATGGCGAGTTTGAAAGTCTAAAGTCTATTTTTTAAATTAATCTGTTTAATTGGAGGCTAATTGTTTTATAATATTGAGGTGGTTTTTGCCATACATTGACATGAATCAGCCACAGGTGTACATGTGTCCCCCATCCTAAACCCCCCTCTTACCTCCTTTCCCATCCCATCCCTCTGGGTTGTCTCAATGCACCGGCTCTGACTGCCCTGTTTCATGTATCAAACCTGGACTGGTCAACTATTTACATACATGTTTCAAAGCTATTTTCTCAAATCATCCTACCCTTACCTTCTCCAACTGAGTCCAATAGTCAGTTCTTTATATCTGCGTCTCTTTTGCTGTCTCACATATAAGGTCATCATTATCATCTTTCTGAATTCCATATATATGTGTTAATATACTCTATTGGTGTTTTAGTTTCTGACTTACTTCACTGTGTATAATAGGCTCCAGTTTCATCATGCTCATTTGAACTGATTCAAATGTGTTCTTTTAATAGCTGAGTAATATTTCATTGTGTATTTGTAACACATATTTCTTATCCATTCATCTTGCAGTGGACATTTAGGTTACTTCCTTGTCCTAGACATTGTAAACCAGTGCTGCAATGAACATTGGAGTACATGAGTCTCTTTCAATTCTGGTTTCCTCAGTGTGTATACACAGCAGTAGGATTGTTGGGTCGTAAGGCAGCTTTATTTTTAGTTTTTTAAGGAATATCCACACTGTTCCCCAAAGTGGCTGTACTAATTTGTATTCCCACCAACAGTGTAAGAGGATTCTCTTTTCTCCACACCCTCTCCAGCATTTATTGCTTGTAGACCTTTTGATAGCAGCCATCCTAACCAGTGTGAGATGGTACCTCATTGTGGTTTTGATTTGCCTTTCTCTGATAATGAGTGATGTTTAGCATCTTTTTATGTGTTTGTTAGCCATTTGTATATCTTCTTTGGAGAAATGTCTGTTTAGTTCTTTGGCTCATTTATTCCTTTTTTATTGGGTGGTTTGTTTTTCTGATACTGAGCTTCATGAGCTGCTTGTATATTTTGGGGATTAATTCTTTGTCAGTTGCTTCATTTGCTATTATTTTCTTACATTCTGAGGGCTTTCTTTTCACCTTGCTTATAGTTTCCTTCTTTGTGCAAAAGCTTTTAATTAGGTACCATTTTATTTTTGCTTTTATTTCCATTACTCTGGGAGGTGGATCATAGAAGATCCTGCTATGATTTACGTCAGAGAGTGTTTTGCATATGTTTTCCTCTAGGAGTTTTATAGTTTCTGGCATTACATTTACATATTTAATCCATGTTGAGTTTATTTTTGTGTATGGTATTTAAAAAGTTCTTAGTTCCATTCTTTTACAGGTGTTTGACCATTTTTCCCAGCACCACTTGTTAAAGAGATTGTCCTTCCTCCATTTTATATTTTTGCCTCCTTTGTCAAAGATAAGGTGCCTATAGGTATGTGGATTTATCTCTGGGCTTTTTATTTTGTTCCACTGATCTATATTTCTGTCTTTGTGAAGTACCATATTGTCTTGACGACTTTCACTTTGTAGTATATCCTGAAGCCAGGCAGGTTGATTCCTCCAGTTCCATTCTTCTTTCTAAAGATTGCTTTGGCTATTTGAGTTTTTTTTTTTGTACTTCCATAAAAACTGTTGAATTATTTATTCTAGTTCTATGAAAAATAATCACAGAAACCTAGTCAGTCTAATCACATGGACTGCAGCTTTGTCTAAATCAATGAAACTAAGCCAGGCCGTGTGGGGCCACCCAAGATAGACAGGTCATGGTGGAAAGGTCTGACAGAAAGTGGTCTACTGGAGAAGGGAATGGCAAACCACTTCAGTATTCTTGCCTTGAGAACCTCATGAACAGTATGAAAAGGCAAAATGATAGGATACTGAAAAGGAACTCCCCATGTCATTAGGTACCCAATATGCTAGTGGAGATCAGTGGAGAAATAACTCCAGAAAGAATGAAGGGACAGAGCCAAAGCAAAAACAATACGCAGTTGTGGATGTGACTGATGATAGAAGCAAGGTCCGATGCTGTAAAGAGCAATATTGCATAGGAACCTGGAATGTTAGGTCCATGAATCAAGGCAAATTGGACGTAGTCAAACAGGAAATGGCAAGAGTGAATGTCTACATTCTAGGAATCAGGAACTAAAATGGACTGGAATGGGTGAATTTAACTCAGATGACCATTGTATTTACTACTGTGGGCAGGAATCACTTAGAAGAAATGGAGTAGCCATCATGGTCAACAAAGAGTCTGAAATGCAGTACTTGGATGCAATCATCTCAAAAACAGCAGAATGATCTCTGTTCGTTTCCAAGGCAAACCATTCAATATCACAGTAATCCAAGTCTATGCCCCAATTGGTAACACTGAAGAAGCTGAAGTTGAATGGTTCTATGAAGACCTACAAGACATTTTAGAACTAACACCCAAAAAAGATGTCTTTTTCATTATAAAGGACTGGAATGCAAAAGTAGGAATCAAGAGATAAATGGAATAACAGGCAAATTTGGCCTTGGAGTATAAAATGAAGCAGAGCAAAGGTTAACAGAGTTTTGCCAAGAGAACACACTGCTGCTGCTGCTGCTGCTGCTAAGTCACTTCAGTCGTGTCTGACTCTGTATGACCCCATAGACAGCAGCCCACCAGGCTCCCCCATCCCTGGGATTCTCCAGGCAAGAATACTGGAGTGGGTTGCCATTTCCTTCTCCAATGCATGAAAGAGAAAAGTGAAAGTGAAGTCGCTCAGTCTGTCTGACTGTTAGCGACCCCATAGACTGCAGCCCACCAGGCTACTCCGTCCATTGGATTTTCCAGGCAAGAGTACTGGGGTGGGGTGCCCTTGCCTTCCCCGAGAGAACACACTAGTCATAGCAAACACCTTCTTCTAGCAACACAATAGAAGACTCTACACATGGACATCACCAGATGGTCAATACTGAAATCAGATTCATTATATTCTTTGAAGCCAAAGATGGAGAAGCTCTATACAGTCAACAAAAACAAGACCAGGTGCTGACTGTGGCTCAGATCATGAACTCCTTATTGCCAAATTAAGATTTAAATTGAAGAAAGTCAGGAAAACCATTAGACTATTCAGGTATCACTTATAAAATTTAGGTCATACCTGAATGGTCTAGTGTTTTTCCCTACTTTATTTATGTCTGAATTTGGCAATAAGGAGCTTGTGATCTGAGCCACAGTCAGCTCCCAGTCTTGTTTTTGCAGACTGTATAGAGCTTTTCCATCTTTGGCTGCAAAAAATATAATCAATCTGATTTTGGTGTTGACCATCTGGTGATGTCCATGTGTAGAGTCTTCTCTTGTGTTGTTGGAAGAGGATGTTTGCTGACCAGTGCNATCTGAGCCACAGTCAGCTCCCAGTCTTGTTTTTGCAGACTGTATAGAGCTTTTCCATCTTTGGCTGCAAAAAATATAATCAATCTGATTTTGGTGTTGACCATCTGGTGATGTCCATGTGTAGAGTCTTCTCTTGTGTTGTTGGAAGAGGATGTTTGCTGACCAGTGCGTTCACTTGGCAAAACTTTATTAGCCTTTGCCCTGCTTCATTGGTATTCTAAGGCCAAATTTGCCTGTTACTCCAGGTGTTTCTCAACTTCCTACTTTAGCATTTCAGTCCCCTATAATGAAAAGGACATTTTTTTTTTTTTTTTGAGTTTTAGTTCTAAAAGGTCTTATAGGTCTTCATAGAACCATTCAGCTTCAGCTTCTTCAGCATTGCTGGTTGGGGCATAGACTTGGGTTACTGTGATATTGAATGGTTTGCCTTGGAAATGGACAGAAATCATTCTGTTGTTTTTGAGATTGCATCCAAGTACTGCATTTTGGACTCTTTTGCTGACCATGATGTCTATTCCATTTCTTCTGAGAGATTCCTGCCCACAGTAGTAGATATAATGGTCATCTGAGTTAAGTTCACCCATTCCTTTCCTTTTTAGTTTGCTGATTCCTATAATGTTGACGTTCACCCTTGCCATCTCCTGTTTGACCACTTCCAATTTGCCTTGATTCATGGACTTTACATTCCAGGTTCCTATGCAATATTGCTCTTTACAGCATCGGATCTTGCTTCTATCACCAGTCACATCCGCACCTGGGTATTGTTTTTGCTTTGGCTCCATCTCTTCATTCTTTCTGGAGTTATTTTTCCACTGATTTCCAGTAGCATATTGGGCACCTACTGACGTGAGGTGTTCCTCTTTCAGTATCCTATCATTTTGCCTTTTCATACTGTTCATGGGGTTCTCAAGGCAAGAATACTGAAGTGCTTTGCCATTCCCTTCTCCAGTGGACCACATTCTGTCAGACCTCTCCACAATGACCCACCTGTCTTGGGTGGCCCCACAGGGTATGGTTTAGTTTCATTGAATTAGACAAGGTTGTGGTCCTAGTGTGATTAGATTGACTAGTTTTCTGTGATTATGGTTTCAGTGTGTCTGCCCTCTGATGGCCTCTTGCAACACCTTCTGTCTTACTTGGGTTTCTCTTACCTTGGACGTGGGGTATCACTTCAGGGCTGCTCTAGCAAAGCACAGCTGCTGCTCCTTACCTTGGACGATGGGTATCTCCTCACCGCTGCCCCTCCTGACCTTGAACGTGGAGTAGCTCCTCTAGGCCCTCCTGTACCCACGCAGCCACCGCTCCTTGGATGTGGGGTTGCTCCTCCTGGCCACCCCCCCTGGCCTCGGGAGGCGGGTAGCTCCTCTCAGCCATGCTTATGAGCTATTGCAGCCACCCGTGCTTGTGCACCATACTTCTTAAATATCATCAAAGAAGAGACACATGAGAAACTGCAATTTTATGTGACATAATCACACACACACAATCACATATATCTTATCTCTTTTGCCAGATTCTATTGATTAGTATCAAATTACAGGCCCTGCCAGGATTCAAGAACAGGGGATTTCACAAAAGAGTGAGCATTCGGAGATAGAGTTAATGGGACACACCTGAAAGCCTATCACACTAGATAATTTGTTAGAAATGCAAATTTAGAGGTCATAGTCCAGAACTTCTGAATCAGAAACTCTGGGGTGAATCCCAGCAGTCTGTGTTTTAACAAACATTTTGGTGATTCTGATGTATGCTCAAGTTTGACAGTCACTGAAATAACCCAGATCACCCCCAGTAAATTGAAATGCTAACTTTGCCATATATGTGTTAGAGATTGCCAGTTCTATCTGTTCTCTCTTTCATTTATAGTTATATTTCCTCTGCTTTTTAGCTAGATACATGGCTATGGATAGTAAATATTTAATCTTTTGACTTATCTTGTACTCAGTGTGAGGGCTTCCCAGGTGGCTCACTGGTAAAAAATCCACCTGCCAATGCAGGAGACTCAGGAGACATGGGTTTGATCCTTGGATGGGAAGATACCCTGGAGTAAAAAGTGGAAACCTACTCCAGTTTTCTTGCCTAGAAAATCCCATGGACAGAGGGCCTGGCAGATTTGAGTCTATGGGGTCTCAAAGAGTCAGACATGACTGAGCAACTGAGCATGTAGCACATATTCAATGTGAGTAAGTTACTAAGCTCTGAGTGAATGGAAGTGGCTGTGTGACTTGTCAGAAAGTTATTTAGAAGATGGACTTTTTTGCCCTTATTTTCCCCTTTCCTATTTCTTGCCTAGTGGAATCAAGGTCAAATAACTGGAGCTGAAGTCACTTGATTGGATCATAATTGACCTTGACAATGAATACCACACAATTTTAAACAAGACAAAAAAAAGTCAGTATCACTAACACAGCAGTATTGCATACCAACATTATTTTTTCCATACAAATGAGATAAATAAAATGGCTTCTTTTTAAGTTACTGATATTTTGGGTCTCTTGCAGTTAAACTTAATCTTAACCAACATTATGTATGCACTTGGATCTATTTATGGAGCCACTAACCTTTCCTTCTCAAAGATCTATTTTTCTATTTTTGTCTTAGAGTCATATTACATGGAGCAAATATTAAATTTTAACATCTGATGAGGCAAGTATTTCTCCTTATTACTCTTCTTATTAAAAAAAATACATACTTGAACTTGAAAAACAATTTGATGTGGATTCTCAAAATGATAAATTCCATTGGGATTATTATTTGATGACTGAAGAAATGTATTGACATATGAGGTTATGATATATTAATAACATCATGTCTCCCCATCTGAGAATATGGGTTGTGTGTCCATTTATAGGTTTGGTTCTGTGTCCTTTGAAATTTTGAGGACATACTCATAGAGATCCTGCTCCATTCCTATTAAATTTATTCCAAAATATTTTGTGGTGATACCATTATTGTGAATTTATTTTTCTTCTACTTCTAATTGAGTAGGCCACAGGAAGGCTACTGATTCTTTAAAAATATTTTTTTTTACTTAGCAATTTGATTTCAAAATGTATTTAAATTGTCTTAATAGTTTTGCTAGTCTATAGAAGAGTCTGTGGAATTCCTAGAATATTTTTTGAAAATGACTTAGTTTTTCAATATTTATTGAAAATAACTTTCATTTTTCAAGATTAATATTGAAAGTTTCATTTTATTATCTTATTCCATCTATAAAATCTTCAAAAATAATGTTGAATATTAGTGACAACAAAATTTCTATGTCTTTTTCTGACAACAATGAAAATTAGTATTTCATTATTATTTAAGTCTGTTCAGTTCAGTCGCTCAGTCGTGTCCAACTCTTTGCGACCCCATGAACTGCAGCACGCCAGGCCTCCCTGTTCATCACCATCTCCCGGAGTTCACTAAGACTCACATCCATTGAGTCCGTGATGCCATCCAGCCATCTCATCCTCGGTCGTCCCCTTCTTCTCCTGCCCCCAATCCCTCCCAGCATCAGAGTCTTTTCCAATGAGTCAACTCTTTGCATGAGTACTGGAGTTTCAGCTTTAGCATCAGTCCTTCCAAAGAAATCCCAGGGTCGATCTCCTTCAGAATGGACTGGTTGGATCTCCTTGCAGTCCAAGGGACTCTCAAGAGTCTTCTCCAACACCACAGTTCAAAAGCATCAAT
>SJYX01018841.1:4773-25997 GCA_006410675.1 Oreotragus oreotragus | reverse complement strand
AAAAAAAAAAAAAAAAAACCACCAATACAGTATACTAAAACATATATATGGAATTTAGAAATATGGTAATGATAACCCTGTATGCGAGACAGCAAAAGAGACACAGATGTATAGAACAGACTTTTTTGATTCTGTGGGAGAGGGAGAGGGTGGGATGATTTGGGAGAATGGCATTGAAACACGTATACTATTATGTAAGAAACTAATCGCCAGTCTAGGTTCGATAAAGGATACAGGATGCTTGGGGCTGGTGAACTGGGAAGACCCAGAGAGATGATATGGGGAGGGTGGTGGGAGAGGGGTTCAGGATTGGGAACCCATGTACACCTGTGGTGGATTCATATCAATGTATGGCAACTCAAAACAGTATTGTAAAGTAAAAAAAATAAAAGAATAAAAGAAACTCTTGGACTCTGTGGAAGAAGGCAAGCATGGGATGATTTGAGGGAATAGCATTGAAGCATGTGTATTACCATGTGTGAACTAGATCACCAGTCCACGTTCCCTGCAAGAGACAGGGTGCTCAGGGCCAGTGTACTGGGATGACCCTGAAGGATGGGATGGGGAGGGAGATGGGAGGGGGATTCAGGATGGGGTCACATGTACACCTATGGTTGATTCGTGCTGATATATGATGAAAGCCACTACAATATTGTAATTAGCCTCCAATTAAAATAAATTAATTATTTTTAAAAAAGAAATAAAAGAAAAAGAATACTGGAATGGGTTGCCATTTCCTTCTCCAGGAAATCTTTCTAACCCAGAGATCAAACCCACATCTCCTGCATTGCAGGTGGAGTCTTTACCTCTAAGCCACCTAACATTTTGTAGGAATAAGCAAATTAATATAGCAATTACAGAAAGATAGGAGAGAAAAGAAAGAAGCAAAAAGCACTAGATTATGTGATCTGTTCAAAATTAAGGACTAATAAAAATTCCAGGTGCAATCAAGTATTTACTGATCTTCTGGAGCTTAAGAGGTTTCAGAGTACTGGGATTCTTTCCATTTAGCCAGGTTGAAAGTGAAGCCAGGAGTGAAGTTATTTTGTTCCACAAATATTATCAGCATTCTCCAGAAGTTTCACTTGGATCTTCAAGGGCTGTGTACATAAATCCAGAGGTGGAATTTACATTAAATAAGACAATAGGCCTAATGAAATAAATAAATATATCTTGTTTGTCTTGAAAGATACAAAATAAATTTTCTAAAACACTACAATATTACTTACCAGCTTTGAAAAGTGAGTGAAATGATGTTCATTTCAAAAAACTAAATTGAAGGGACTCTCTGAGTAAACAAAAATTAAGCTAACTCATTGAAATGTTCCACCTAAAGGTATATTTTACCCTAGATATATTTTAAGAACAATTAAAAATAAAATAAAACCTTTGACTTTTAAATGAAAAAATACACATAATAAACATCCATTTTTATTTCTCATAGCTTTATTAATACCTATAATAATGAATAAGAAAACATGCAATACAGAATCTGATATCAAACAATTAATACACATTTGCCACTGGACTACATACTGCCTTCCTACAGCATACAATAACCAACCTTTTCACTTCCAAAGCATGGATAGAGCTGCTTTGAGATATTCTTCACTTTCAGATACTGTATGATGTCACAGAGGAGGAATCTTCTCAAAATACAAACATAAATACATATTTCATAAAATTCCAAGTATTTTAAGCAGGGATAGCATAAATTTCACATATTTTATTTGAAAAAGTATCACATACAATCACTAAACAATTGCCTTCTTGTTTTGTTTTTTGTGTTTTTTTTTTTTCTTTTCATTTGTGCACACACATTTTTCTGAGTGGCCTTCTCATTACTACTTTTATTGATGTCAACTTGCACTGTTTTTAAAAATCATATTTACTGAAAGAATATGGATGGTTAATGTAAGAAAATGATTATGAGTTAATATTTTAAGGCCTCTGCATAAAATTCCTCTGGAGTGGTAATTGGTGTGTTAATGTAAAAAAGTTCCTGTTCATATATAATTCAGTTTCTCTTGCTACCATGCTTTCCAGGGCAATTGTGCCAGTTAGAAATAGCCAAAATAGTGTCTAATGATTGTGAGACAAGGTTATCTAAATATAACTATAATTTTGATTTGGAGACAAATGTGAAAATATGAAACCAAATAGGAAAGAACAAGAGATGATAACTATAGTGGAAAATATATATCAGAAGAGAATAAAAAGTTTAAACAAAAATATATTCATATTCATAAATGTGGATTAGGAGATATATGCACATTCAGACTTAATATAAACAACAAAAAAATAATGTTGAAATATGCATGTGGGTAAAACTTAATTTTCCCATGACTGAAAAGGATCTTTTTTTTTTTGCTTGTGACAGGACTGCATTTTTAGGATTGCAGAATGTGTGATATTTTGAGTTTATTTTTCACCACTTCAATGAAAGTGTGTGGCAAATATTTAAGAAGGCAGAGGCTCTTCATAAACTGTCACCAATACACAATAACACTAATCATTTTACAATGACCTTTTTCTAACCAAATTTACATTACCAAAAACAAAATGTTAAATAATTAAATACGACTACACAAAATGTACTCTAAATTTATCACATCATTTGTACCATATGTAAGTTTGTTTCTAATACATTGACACATTATTAGCTAAAACTTGAAGATAAGTTCAAAGAAAAAATGTGTATGCACTTAGCATATAAGATACACAATGTTTGAGTACGTACTTGCAAATGTGGTATATTAACATTATAGCTAGTAAATTAACAATCACATTGATTGTACATGGCAAAAAAAAAAAAAAGAAACAAGTTTGATTGAACGTATTATTACCATCCTTGTCATTCAACTGTAAGTTCTTATAAGTAAATAAACTCTTACTTTTTCAAGGGGAATACTTTTTTTATTTATAGTAAAATAAGCCTATTTGGAGTTCTGGGACTAAATTTGGTGCATTAAAAATATCTGTGAGTTTTGTCAATCTATAGCTCTGTCCATCCACCCAAAGAAAGAGTATGCAACATGATGAGAAATATCTCATTGAATCTGAAACCTTGGCAGTAACAGGTTGCCAAGTCCAGACCTAGTGGAAGCTTAGGAAGAGAATGCACAGGGGAGAAAAACTGGGCTCACACCCCTTGCTTCTTTGGCTACTCTGAGCCTGCTTCCATTTAAAGTCTCTCTGGTACAAACCCAGAAGAGGGTGCCCAGTCATTTAATATTCTGAACACAATCTAAGTCTGATGGTATAATCAGAGATAGAAAGGGCAATAAAAGCATATTTGCTCATTCCTATATATCTAGGAAAGGTATCAACACTTCACAAATTTTACATGAAGATTTAAGAGCCACCCACATAACAAAATAGATCACACTATAAGAAAAAAAAATCTGACTTTGGTTTTACTTTGATTTTCAACATAGCTAGTAACTATTCATACTACTGACATTATTTAATAGTCTTTTAATTTCTCCTTTTTAATCACTTTATTTGTGTGTGTAGATCTTAACTAAGAATGTAGAGAGGAAACTATAGGAATAACTAAAATAGAAGAGGAAAGGCTCACATTTTTACATGTTTTAGAGACAAAAACATTCTAAAATCTACTGGAAGCACTGATCTTGTCATTGTGGGTTTTTTTCATATTCCCCAGGTCTAAAATCTTCATCAGCCATAGCAACAATAATACCAACACATATATATGGTCATATTTCAGTAAATTTTCAAACATCATCAGTCCTTCAGGACTCACATGCTCCTAAAATACCAGAATGCTCCAAATCCCTTTGAATATTAACATTCTCAAAGGGGGAAGAAAAATCAGTAATATTAATTAATTTGAAAATTCAGCAATTAAAATCCAGTATTTAAAAGTTAAGAATTTCTGCACAACAAATCAGACAAGATTTAAAGAGTTTCATAATGGGAATAATATAGTCTCAAAACGCTATGTAGCCTGCTGGGCACATTAAGAAAAGCTTTCTCAACATTCACTGGAAACCTTCACCAATAAAACTATACACTTACCATAGTTTATAATACAACATTTACACACAGTTTAATCATAAATTATATATCTTTAAGTTACACATTACAAAGTCTATATCTAATTTAATCAAGAAGAAATATTCACTTACCCCAACCCAACTAAAACATCAATTGTCTCTTGATTTAGTGTAAAACTGAAACAAGACATTTTCTCAGTTTTGCTATGGAGGAAAATTAAGTTGATGGTGTTTCTGTAAATTGATGAAATGTGCACATAGAAGATCATGACCAGTTAAGAGGACAAAATATAACATAAAGAATATACAACAAAAGGAAACTAATGTTCCCTAGGATTACTCATGTATTATTTGCTTAGAATGACATATTTTGTTTCATATATGAGAATTTTGTTGGGGTTTTCTTTTTGTGTGGGTATGTGTGTTTGGGGTATTTCTTCTCCACCCCAAGAAGCAGTCATGAACCTCATATCTCCCTCTGCACATCTCCTTAAACTTCTATACTGTAACACAGATGTACATATGTGATTATGTCTCTTGAAAAGTTCCTTCCTGACTTTCATCTTGTTATCAGTGTTTTGCTTCAGTAGGTTGAGCTAGAATGATAAAAATCCCTTAGTCTTAAAGGTTTAGTATGTGGTTTTATCCACAGTTACATTTATTTGTATTAAATGTTCAGTACATCCACCTTCTTTGTGATTTTCTTGTCTGTTATATACAGATTTCAGAAGATAAGGCCCAACTGATAATGAAATATAGGCTTAAGATGACAGATACAACATGATTTCTGATGCGCTTTACACTAAACTACAAAGATAAATTTAACAACAACAAAAAAAGAAAGAGGCCCTTTTGAGCAGTTAATTGCCTAATTTGGGCACAGTTATTGCACTTTAGTGTCTCGAACTCTACTAAAGAGTAGAGAAATAGGTTACTGACAGAAATCTATAAAGTTTTTATAAGTTCTTTACTGAAAATGTATATTATATAAAAAGTAAATCAATATATTCTTAAAAGCAGAAAACATGAAAATAGAGACCAAAAATATGAGATATTTACATTTCCTACTGTTCATTTTTGCAAAACAGACAAACAAACTAGTAACAAAAAAGTGGAGAAAACAACAAATATCAAGCAAAAATGCAAAAAGTTACTAACAACTTCTAGTATTGTCTAAACAGAAGTTTAGATGGAATAAAGGTACTCTTGGAAAATCAGATATTTGCTAGTTTTCCATTGGCTATGTACTGAGTCCAGAAAAAAACAGAATGGAAAACAATCAGTAATATTGAAGATGTTGGTGAAAAGAAAAAAATATAGTGCATCAGAAGTAATATATACTATCTTAATATCTGTCATGATAAGAATTTCTGTACAAAGGGATGTAACTTTTTTCAGTTTTTTTAAATACACATTTTTTTCATTTATTTATGCTATCTCTAATTTTTAATCAGTTTTCACTTTTCAGCATTCAGATTTTTTTATATATGCATACTTAATAATTTCATTTTGGGAGATATCATACATACTATTACTTTTAAATTTTGGTTTATAATTGTTACAATTTCCAATTGGTGATATATAGAAATATAATTAATCAAATTGTAAATTTATTTTAACTTTTGACTAAGGGTCTAGCTCTAGACTTGATTCTGTTATAGGCTTCTATTTACATAGCTATTTACAAATCTAACAATTTAAAGTACTCACTGAAATTGGATTTCAAACTTTGATTATAAACATCTTGTTGGAAAGTGTGAAGTAGCTGTTTTAGCTTTATAAGGGATGTTCTTCCATAATGGGAGAATCACACCTGGATGGTCTAGCCTGTTGGCCTGGAGTGAAGGTTGTCAAGGGAATGACTTTAATCGAATCATCACTAGGATGAAGTCTTTCAGACATGGCATAAAAATTAGATCTTGTACTACCTTGTGCTCCTTGGTCAAGAGAAAGTAGTCCTTCAGGGCCAGCACCTTGCCCCCAGCCCTGCTGCAGACCCATTGGTGATTGGGCAGGGCTGCGATGAAGGGCAGCAGGCTGCGGCAGAGGAGGGCTGCAGTGGATTGCAGCAGCCTGTGCCAGGGGAGGGCTGCAGTAAAGGGCTGAGGCCTGTGCTGGTGGAGGGCTGTGGTGAAGAGCCTGTGCTAGAGGTGGGCTGTGGTGGAGAGCAGAGGTCTGTGCTGGTGGAGGGCTGTGGCATAGTGCTATAGCCTGGGTCATCAGACGGCTGTGGCAGAGAGCAACTGTCTGTGTCACCAGAGGGTTGCATCGGCGAAGAGTTGTCTGTGTCGGGGGAGGGCTGTGGCATAAAGCAGAGGCCTGTGCCTGTGAGGGGCTAGAATGCATCAGAGAAGCTGGCATCCAGCAGGCATCAGAGTGGCCCAAGATGAGACATTCTTGAGTGCAGTTGTCAGAGGCCTCTTCCACAGTAGGTTGAATAGTTATTTCTGCAGCTGTTAAGGTGGGAAACAAATGATAAAATTTATGTTTCAAAAGCATGTGTTTATTAGCTACTTAAATCATATTGCTACATGAATGCTTAATAATCTATGCATAAAAAAAAAAAATCTGACTTTGGTTTTACTTTGATTTTCAACATAGCTAGTAACTATTCATACTACTGACATTATTTAATAGTCTTTTAATTTCTCCTTTTTAATCACTTTATTTGTGTGTGTAGATCTTAACTAAGAATGTAGAGAGGAAACTATAGGAATAACTAAAATAGAAGAGGAAAGGCTCACATTTTTACATGTTTTAGAGACAAAAACATTCTAAAATCTACTGGAAGCACTGATCTTGTCATTGTGGGTTTTTTTCATATTCCCCAGGTCTAAAATCTTCATCAGCCATAGCAACAATAATACCAACACATATATATGGTCATATTTCAGTAAATTTTCAAACATCATCAGTCCTTCAGGACTCACATGCTCCTAAAATACCAGAATGCTCCAAATCCCTTTGAATATTAACATTCTCAAAGGGGGAAGAAAAATCAGTAATATTAATTAATTTGAAAATTCAGCAATTAAAATCCAGTATTTAAAAGTTAAGAATTTCTACACAACAAATCAGACAAGATTTAAAGAGTTTCATAATGGGAATAATATAGTCTCAAAACGCTATGTAGCCTGCTGGGCACATTAAGAAAAGCTTTCTCAACATTCACTGGAAACCTTCACCAATAAAACTATACACTTACCATAGTTTATAATACAACATTTACACACAGTTTAATCATAAATTATATATCTTTAAGTTACACATTACAAAGTCTATATCTAATTTAATCAAGAAGAAATATTCACTTACCCCAACCCAACTAAAACATCAATTGTCTCTTGATTTAGTGTAAAACTGAAACAAGACATTTTCTCAGTTTTGCTATGGAGGAAAATTAAGTTGATGGTGTTTCTGTAAATTGATGAAATGTGCACATAGAAGATCATGACCAGTTAAGAGGACAAAATATAACATAAAGAATATACAACAAAAGGAAACTAATGTTCCCTAGGATTACTCATGTATTATTTGCTTAGAATGACATATTTTGTTTCATATATGAGAATTTTGTTGGGGTTTTCTTTTTGTGTGGGTATGTGTGTTTGGGGTATTTCTTCTCCACCCCAAGAAGCAGTCATGAACCTCATATCTCCCTCTGCACATCTCCTTAAACTTCTATACTGTAACACAGATGTACATATGTGATTATGTCTCTTGAAAAGTTCCTTCCTGACTTTCATCTTGTTATCAGTGTTTTGCTTCAGTAGGTTGAGCTAGAATGATAAAAATCCCTTAGTCTTAAAGGTTTAGTATGTGGTTTTATCCACAGTTACATTTATTTGTATTAAATGTTCAGTACATCCACCTTCTTTGTGATTTTCTTGTCTGTTATATACAGATTTCAGAAGATAAGGCCCAACTGATAATGAAATATAGGCTTAAGATGACAGATACAACATGATTTCTGATGCGCTTTACACTAAACTACAAAGATAAATTTAACAACAACAAAAAAAGAAAGAGGCCCTTTTGAGCAGTTAATTGCCTAATTTGGGCACAGTTATTGCACTTTAGTGTCTCGAACTCTACTAAAGAGTAGAGAAATAGGTTACTGACAGAAATCTATAAAGTTTTTATAAGTTCTTTACTGAAAATGTATATTATATAAAAAGTAAATCAATATATTCTTAAAAGTAGAAAACATGAAAATAGAGACCAAAAATATGAGATATTTACATTTCCTACTGTTCATTTTTGCAAAACAGACAAACAAACTAGTAACAAAAAAGTGGAGAAAACAACAAATATCAAGCAAAAATGCAAAAAGTTACTAACAACTTCTAGTATTGTCTAAACAGAAGTTTAGATGGAATAAAGGTACTCTTGGAAAATCAGATATTTGCTAGTTTTCCATTGGCTATGTACTGAGTCCAGAAAAAAACAGAATGGAAAACAATCAGTAATATTGAAGATGTTGGTGAAAAGAAAAAAATATAGTGCATCAGAAGTAATATATACTATCTTAATATCTGTCATGATAAGAATTTCTGTACAAAGGGATGTAACTTTTTTCAATTTTTTTAAATACACATTTTTTTCATTTATTTATGCTATCTCTAATTTTTAATCAGTTTTCACTTTTCAGCATTCAGATTTTTTTATATATGCATACTTAATAATTTCATTTTGGGAGATATCATACATACTATTACTTTTAAATTTTGGTTTATAATTGTTACAATTTCCAATTGGTGATATATAGAAATATAATTAATCAAATTGTAAATTTATTTTAACTTTTGACTAAGGGTCTAGCTCTAGACTTGATTCTGTTATAGGCTTCTATTTACATAGCTATTTACAAATCTAACAATTTAAAGTACTCACTGAAATTGGATTTCAAACTTTAATTATAAACATCTTGTTGGAAAGTGTGAAGTAGCTGTTTTAGCTTTATAAGGGATGTTCTTCCATAATGGGAGAATCACACCTGGATGGTCTAGCCTGTTGGCCTGGAGTGAAGGTTGTCAAGGGAATGACTTTAATCGAATCATCACTAGGATGAAGTCTTTCAGACATGGCATAAAAATTAGATCTTGTACTACCTTGTGCTCCTTGGTCAAGAGAAAGTAGTCCTTCAGGGCCAGCACCTTGCCCCCAGCCCTGCTGCAGACCCATTGGTGATTGGGCAGGGCTGCGATGAAGGGCAGCAGGCTGCGGCAGAGGAGGGCTGCAGTGGATTGCAGCAGCCTGTGCCAGGGGAGGGCTGCAGTAAAGGGCTGAGGCCTGTGCTGGTGGAGGGCTGTGGTGAAGAGCCTGTGCTAGAGGTGGGCTGTGGTGGAGAGCAGAGGTCTGTGCTGGTGGAGGGCTGTGGCATAGTGCTATAGCCTGGGTCATCAGACGGCTGTGGCAGAGAGCAACTGTCTGTGTCACCAGAGGGTTGCATCGGCGAAGAGTTGTCTGTGTCGGGGGAGGGCTGTGGCATAAAGCAGAGGCCTGTGCCTGTGAGGGGCTAGAATGCATCAGAGAAGCTGGCATCCAGCAGGCATCAGAGTGGCCCAAGATGAGACATTCTTGAGTGCAGTTGTCAGAGGCCTCTTCCACAGTAGGTTGAATAGTTATTTCTGCAGCTGTTAAGGTGGGAAACAAATGATAAAATTTATGTTTCAAAAGCATGTGTTTATTAGCTACTTAAATCATATTGCTACATGAATGCTTAATAATCTATGCATAAATGCATCAGAGGCTTCTAATATTTTTATAATTGATACTCGATTTGTCACAAAGTAATTCCTACAGTAATATAAATAATCAGGAGTGGGTGGATGGCATTTCATTCTTATAAGTAGGATATTTTGGCTTAGTCTCCCAAATGTAGATATTTTAATTTCCGTTTATGACTGTGAATGGAAGCTGTGGTCATTGATCTATACACACAAATCCATTGAAATATGGTTCTAACACAAAAGGTTGACATGAGTGAAATGAATGGAAAAACCAGTACAGAAACATGTAATGAACTAACCAATTGTAGCTAACAATGTGGTTAAGAATTTAATTAATCTGAGAATAGATCTAAGAATAAATTAGGTTAATTTGGAAATATTTTATTGAACTCTAAGATATGCCTTTCAGTTTCAGAAATGAAATATAGCTATACTTATCTCAAAGTCAATTGATTTCTGTATTCTTTATTTTTGGAAATCGTGGCAAATCAGAGTTTAGCAACATAAAGGATTACAGATCTAAAATACTTAGCTCTAAACTAAAAAAAAAACTTTTAAAAACTCCTTTATAAGGTTTCTGTAAAATTTTTAAATGCCATTAGGTATCAAATTTCAATAAGTATACTACACAAAGACTAGCAAAGGAAAGACAGAGTAGCTATATCAATATAAAAATTGACTTTAGAGCAGAGTGCTATTAATGATAATGAAGAATATTATATTATAATTTTTTAAAAGGTCATTTATCTAAGACATACAATCCTAAAAGTCAAAAATAGAAATTCATATTCCTGTAAATCCTCAACAGGATATAGAGTCCAGGTACTGTCATTATTCTATCTTACTTAAAATCAAGGAATAAAATACATCAAAAATGATTGTCACAGATAAGACTAATTTTCTCCATTAGATAACCATTTACTTTTCTTCACTTACAAGACACTTAAAAAATGTCCCTTTGAGATTAACATTTTTAAAACTCTATATTTTTGCAGTTATATTTTAGAAATATTCGGGAAGGTAAAGTTTTATGTATTTGGAGTGATATTAAATCATAAAAGCATGCAAGGAAATATATGAACATACACAAAATTATGTTTCATTTCCTTGCCATCAGAAAAGCAACTGATTTGGCAGCCTTAAGTTTTACAATAGAGGAATACATAATAGTTTCAGCATTGAGTTATTTGCCTCTTTATGATGAGGAAATAGATACCAAGTCATTTTCACTGAAATCTGTGATTTATAGAAATTCCTTTTTTAAAAGTTTTATTGAGATATAATTCATGTGCCATAAAATCCACTCATTTAAAGTGAATAATTCAATAATGTTTAGTCACATAATTGTGCCACTGTCATCAAAATCAATTCTGAGACATCCTTATCACTACAAAAAGAAACCTGGTATCCATTAGCATTCACTGGCCACTTCTCCACATACTCCACAGCCCTAAGCAACCATATCAAACTCCATAGACCTAAGCAACCATTAATCTATCTTTCTCTTCTATAGATTTTCCAATTCTAGACATGTGATATTAATGGAATCCTTTCAATGAAATATTTTGAGACTGGCTTGATTCATTTAGCATAATGTTTTTAAGGTTCCTCCATTTTGTAGCATGTGTCAGTACTTCAATTCTTTTTTTTATTGCTCAAGATTATACTTCACATGATTATGCCACATTGTATTTATCCATCCATCAATTGGTGGACATTTGGGTTGTTTTTACTTTTCAGCTGTGATAAGTAATGTTATTATGAATATCGTAAAAAAAAAAAGTTTTTGTGTAGACACAGTTATTCATTTCTTTTGGGAATATACCTATGTATGGATTTGCTGGATCATATGAGGTCAATTTTAAATTTAATGTGAGGAATTGCCAAATTCTTATCCAAATTGACTGCACAATTTTACATTCCCACCAGAAATATATTAAGGTTCCAATTCTTCCACTCAATTTCTGCAAAAATTCTGGTTGGATTTTGCAGATTTTGATAGGATTGTATTGAATCTGATAATCAGTTTGTGGTTTTAACAATATTAAGACTTTAACAGTGTTAAATCTTCCTATCTTTGAATATGGAATGTCTTTCCACTTATTTATATCTTTAATTTATTTCAGTATGTATGTATGCATTAGTCACCCAAAACTCTAAATAAAAAGTGAAAATCAAAATTGAATGTTTCAAATACTTTTACTATCCATTTGACCACATTAAACCAAACTCCTAACTGTCAATCCATTGCACCCTGGGCTGTGTTAAGTCACTTCAGTTGTATCTGACTCTTTGTGACCCTATGGGCTGTATCCTACCAGGCGCTCTGTCCATGGGATTTCCCAGGCAAGAATACTGGAGTGGGTAGCCATTTCCTCCTCCAGGGGAATCTTCCTGACCCAGGGATTGAACCTGAGTCTCCCACACTGCAGGCAGATTCTTTAATTTTTTTCAGTAGTTATTTCAAGTTTTTCAGAGGAAAAACTTCGCATTTCCTTTGTTGAATTTGCTCTTAAGTATTTCATTCCACTTAAATGGAAGTGTTTCCTTAATTTCTTTTTTGGAATGTTTATTGCTAGAATATAGAGGTACACTTGATTTTTATATATTGCTCTTAAAGCCTGTAAACTCCTCAGCTTGATTATTAGTTTTAATAGGTTTTTAGTGGATTTCTTAAGATTTTCTGTATACAAGATCTGTTCAATATTATGTGAAGCCTGGATGGGTGGAGAGTTCAAGGGAGAATTGATACATATATATGTATGGCTGAGTCAATCTGCTGTGCACCTGAAACTATCACAACATTGTTAATCAGCTATATTCTAATATAAAATTAAAAGTTTATTAAGAAAAAGAATAAAAGAGCAAGGAGCAAAGTATAAATCTTTTTTTGAAAATGAAGCAAGAATACAAAAGGATGCCTCTGCCCATTTGCTCTGGCATCAATCTGGGCAGTGCAAATCAGGGAACATGAGTGGAAATGAATAAATAAATACTCCATCAAGATCAAGGTAGAAGAAATAGTAATAGCTCATAAAGGGGGAAACCAAAGACCACAGAGGTTGAGTGCATTGTCCAACATCACAAAGCCAAGAAATTCCAGTCAAGATTCACCTATGGTTCAGTTTAATTGCAAAGTCTCTCAATTCCTGCTAGTTTCAAAAATTGATAATGTTTCATTTACCCTCCTATATTTATTTTACATACAAGGGAAACCTGATATGCTTAACAGGTGATCTTTCAGCAGAAACTCTGCAGGCCAGAAGGGAATAGCAGGATATATAAATAAAGTACTGAAAGGGAAAAATCTACGATCAAGTTTACTGTACCTGGCAAGGATCTCATTCAAAATTGATGGAGAAATCAAAAGCTTTTCAGACAAGCAAAAGTTAAGATAATTCAATACCACCAAATCAGTTTTACAACAAATGTTAAAGGAACTTATATTGTCAAAAAATACAAAAGAAGAAAAAAAGATCTACAAAATTAACGCCAAACAGTTAAGAAAATGGCAAGAGCAGCTATATATATTTGTAATTACTTTAAATGCAAATGGATTAAATGCTCAACCAAAAGGCACAGACTGGCTGAATGGATACAAAAACAAGACCCATATACATGCTGTCTACAAGATACCCAATTCAGCCCTAAGATATAGACTGAAAAGGCGAGGATGGAAAAATATATTCCATGCAAATGGAAAGCAAAGACAGCTTGAGTAGCAACCCTCATCAGGCAAAATAGACCCTAAAATAAAGAATATTACAAGAGATAAAGAAGGACACTAAATAATTATCAAGGGATCAATCCAAGAGGAAGACATAACAATTGTAAATACCTAGAAACCTATATGCAGGTCAGGAAGCAACAGTTAGAACTGGACATGGAACAACAGACTGGTTCCAAATAATGCGAAGAGTTGACTCATTGGAAAAGACTCTGATGCTGGGAGGGATTGGGGGCGGGAGGAGTAGGGGATGACATAGGATGAGATGGCTGGATGGCATCACAGACTCAATGGACATGGGTTTTGGTGAACTCCGGGAGTTGGTGATGGACTGGGAAGCTTGACTTGATGCAATTCATGGGGTCGCAAAGAGTCAGACATGACTGAGTGACTGAACTGATGCACTGGACATAATGGCAACCCACTGCAGTACTCTTGCCTAGAAAATCCCATGGAGAGAGGATCCAGGTGGAGGCTATTGTCCATGGGGTTACAAAGAGTCAGACATGACTGAGCGACTTTACTTTCTTTCACTTATGCACTGGACATAGGAGCTCCTCCATACATAAGACAAACATTAACAGACATAAAAGGAGAAATTGACATTAACACAATAATAGTAGGTGATTTTAACCCCCACTCAGATCAAGTCACAGATCATCAAAATAGAAAATTAATAAGGAACACCAGTCTTAAATGATACATTAGATGAGATGGATCTCATTGATATCTTCAGGACACTCCGTCCAAATGCAGAGGAATACACATTCTTCTCAGTACACATGGAGCATTCTCCAGGATAGACCACATCTTGGATCACAAATCAAACCTCAGTGAATTTAAGAAAATTGAAATCATATCAATCATCTTCTCTGATTCCAACCCTATGAGACTAGATATCAATTACAAGAAAAACAAGTAAGAAACACAAACACATGGAGATTAAACAACACATTTCTAAATAACCAACAGGTTACTGAAGAAATCAAAAGGAATATCAAAAAATTTCTAGAAACAAATGACAATGAAAACAAGACAACTCAAAACCTATGGGTTTTGATTTCCTATTTGATTTCCATTTTAGTTCACTGATTTCTAAAATGTANCAATTACAAGAAAAACAAGTAAGAAACACAAACACATGGAGATTAAACAACACATTTCTAAATAACCAACAGGTTACTGAAGAAATCAAAAGGAATATCAAAAAATTTCTAGAAACAAATGACAATGAAAACAAGACAACTCAAAACCTATGGGTTTTGATTTCCTATTTGATTTCCATTTTAGTTCACTGATTTCTAAAATGTAGATGTTCACTCTTGTTATCTCTTGTTTGACCACTTCTAATTTACCTTGATTCATGGACTTAATATTCTAGGTTCCTATGCAATATTGTTCTTTACAGTATTGGACTTTACTTCCATCACCAGTCACATCCACAACTGGGCGTTGTTTTCTCTTTGGCTCAGTCTCTTCATTTCTTCTGGAGCTATTTCTCCATTTTTCTCCATAGAATACCATATTGGGCACCTACTGACCTGAGGAGTTCATCGTTCAGTGTCATATATTTTTGCTTTGTCATACTATTCATGGGGTTCTGAAGGCAAGACTATTAAAGTGATTTGCCATTCCCTTCTCCAGTGGATCACATTTTGTCAGAACTCTCCACCATATTCTGTCTGTTTTGCGTAGCTCTACACAGCATGAACCATAGTTTCACTGAGTTAGACAAGGCTGTGATTCATGTGATCAGTTTGATTTATTTTCTGTTAATTGTGGCTTTCATTCTGTCTGCCCTCTGATGAGGCTTGTGGAAGCTTCCTAATGGGATCAACTGACTGTAGGGTATTCTGGGTTTTGCTCTGGCCAGGGCCATGCTCAGTAAACCTTTAATCCAAATTTCTGTTGATGAGTGGTGTTGTGTTCCCTCCCTGTACTTTGACCTGAGGCCAAACTATGGTAGGGGTAATGGCAGTAAAGGTGACCTCCTTCAAATGGATTTAGGCCAGCATGTCAGAACTCTCAGGACTATAATTTTCAGTGCCCCTGACCCCATGGCAGGCCTCTGTCAACCCATGGCTCTGCCAGAGACTCCTGGACACTCACAGGCAAGTCTGGCTCAGTCTCTTGTGAAGCCACTGCTCCTTTCTCCTGGGTCCTGGTGCACACAAGGTTTTGTTTGTGCTCTCCAAGTGTCTGTTTCCCCAGTCCTGTGGAAGTTCTGTAATCATCTAATGGAGTAAATGGATTATCATTCATAAATTACATACATATATTTTGATCACATACATTTTAAGAAATGTCTTATTTTCCTTGTATTTTCAACCATTTTGTAAGAAATATATGATTAATCTGTTGCACTAAAACAGTTTATTTATCCACATCATTAATTAAACTTTAGTTTGCTGTGAAGAAAAAGTGTTTCAATGAAGAATGTCTTTGTGATTATGTTTTTATAGCACATACAGTTGTCTTTGAAATCTTGTAATGAGTAATTCAAGTACAGGTTGCCTTTGATACAAACATTAAAATTATAGTTCATTAGGTTAACTTTGATTAATTGCTTGTCCATCAAATATCCATACAAACATCCTAACGCTCCTCATTAAAAAACTTCAGATAGTGTATTGAATCTATAATATGCCTAATACAATGGGATCACCAATTACTGTTCCTAAGGAAAAAAAAAAAAACAACTTTTGAAATTTTTTTTATGCCAACATTCTACAACTCCCAGGACTGTGGTATTCAGTGCCCTGAATGTCACATGTCACATGTCTTCTTTTTTTTTAATTTTTATTTTTACTTTATTTTACTTTACAGTACTGTATCGGTTTTGGCATACATTGACATGAATCCGTCATGGGTGTACATGAACTCCCAAACATGACATTCATGTGACATTTACTGTACAGTTATATTGTCAACATTAATAAAAGCAAGCAATTAGGTTTATCTCTTGAAGAATTAAAATGTTCTTGCATTATTAGTGTAANCAGTACTGTATCGGTTTTGGCATACATTGACATGAATCCGTCATGGGTGTACATGAACTCCCAAACATGACATTCATGTGACATTTACTGTACAGTTATATTGTCAACATTAATAAAAGCAAGCAATTAGGTTTATCTCTTGAAGAATTAAAATGTTCTTGCATTATTAGTGTAAGGTTATATAAAGAATTACTTGTTCAATAACTTATCTCTAATGTATATGCAAATCAATATAAGCACTAGTAGAAAAGCAAGTACCATGTATTTTGTGCTTCAAAAAAGAAAAGCAACTTTTTCCTCTTGCTCAAAGGCAATCAGTATTTTGATACTAGGAACATAATAAGTTTGACTAATTAAAATACAAAATACTGGGGGAGGTCCTAAGATGGTGGAGAAATAGGAGAGGGAAACCACTTTCTCCCCTACAAATTCATTGAAAGAACATTTTAAAGCTGAGAAAATTCCACAAAACAACTTCTGAATGCTGGCAGAGGACATCAGGCACCCAGAAAGGCAGCCCATTGTCTTCAAAATGAGGTAGGACAAAATATAAAAGATAAAAAGAGAGACAAAAGAGGTTGGCATGGAGATCCTTCCTGGGAAGGGAGTCTTAAAAGAGGAGAAGTTTCCAAACACCAGGAAACACTCTCACTGGTGGGTCTGTGGGGAATCTTGGAATCTCAGAGGGCAACATAACCGGGAGGACAGATAAATAAATAAATAATTAAACCCCCAGATTACATGCCTAATGGCAACTTCCAGCACTTGCACCTGTGACCAGCAAGTGGGGGCTGAACAGGGAGGCCAGGGCTGCATTGCTTAGGGTAAGGACCAGGCCCAAATACCTTAAGGACAATCTGAGAGAACTAACTTGAGATAGCAACCCAAACTGTGGAATAGCCAGACAGAGAGAGAGAAAAATAAAAGAGAGAGAGAGAGAACTATTCCATGAACAGCCCTAACCTGAGGCACTGCCAGGCCTGCTCACAGAACAAAGGACTGAGTGAATACCAGAGGAGAGCTAGCAGACTGCGGACCGGCCCATTCCCTTCTGGAGACAAGCAGACAGGGTGGGAGGGTGTGGGGCAGCCAGAGCCAGAAATGGGCAATTGCCATCCCAGAGAGGTGTCCTCTACCAAAGTGCAAGCAGGCTCTGTTGCTAACCAAGAGTTCTTGGGATTCTGGATGGTTGACATCCACTGGGAGGGTTGCAGCCAGAGATCAACTCACCAGAAGAGACACATGGCACACCTGAGAAGGCACGCCCGTTGTACACCCAGAAAACCAATGACTGGGATGAGGAAGGCAGTAAGGTGCACTGCCCACCTGGAGGTGACTATGCTCGTAAAGCATTTCGTCACGTGAGCTGCTCAGACCTGGGAAGGGCACAATACTCAGGCTCAATGGAGTCTGCACCTTTGTGGAGTACTTGAGAACCTAAACCTGAGTGGCTTAGACCTGGAAAGTGCAGCCTCAGACAGTTCCTGGCAGAGCAACCTTGAGCCTGAGAAGTATAGACCATGAAAACACACACGCAATTAGCGGAGGCAGACCCAGTGAGGCTGAAACACTGTGAGTATGCCCCACACATACCAGTGATATTTGTTTGCAGTGTTCCTCCTTCTCCACATCACGACCAAACAAGTGATCTTAAATAAGTAATCACCTTCCCCCCTTGTGTCCGGGCAGAAATTAAACACTGAAGAGACCAGCAAACAGAAGCTAAAATAAACAGAGGGAACCACTTTGGAAGTGACAGGTACAACAGATTAAAACCTTGTAGTTAGCACTGACTACATTAGAAGGGGCCTATAAATCTTGAGAAGTATAAGTCAGATCAAGGAACTATCTGAAACTTGACTGACCCCAAACTGCCCTCAACAGCTCCAGAGAAATTCCTAGATATATTTTTATTATTATCATTTTTAATTTTTTTTTCTTTTAAAATCCTCTATTACTCCTTTAATTTTAATTTTTATAATCGACTGCTAAGCTAAGTCACTTCAGTTGTGTCCAACACTGTGCAACCCCATAGATGGCAGCCCACCAGGCTTCCTTGTCCCTGGGATTCTCGAGGCAAGAACACCAGAGTAGGTTGCCATTTCCTTCTCCAATGCATGAAAGTGAAAAGTCAAAATGAAGTCATTCAGTTGTGTCCAACTCTTAACGACCCCATGGACTGCAGCCCACCAGGCTCCTCCATCCATGGAATTTTCCAGGCAAGAGTACTTGAGTGGGGTGCCATTGCCTTCTCTGTTTATAATCTACTATCACATTGTAAAAAAAAATAAAAAGACCCTATTCTTAAAGCAAACCATATATATATTTTATAATTTTTGTGACTTTGTTTTTTTTTTTTTTTAACATTGTATTTTTGAGAGTCTAACCTCTACTCTAGATTTTTAGTCTTTGCTTTTCGGTATTTGTTATCAATTTTGTACCTTTAAGAAACCAATCTTTAGTATGCATTTTTACCTGGGAGTGTGAATACTGGCTTGATTGCTCTCTCCCTCTTTTGACACTCCATTTTCTCCACTGGGTCGCCTCTATCTCCCTCCTCCCTCTTCTCTTCTCCATGTAACTCTGTGAACCTCTCCAGGTGTCCTTCACTGTGGATAAACTTTTCCTCATTAACCTAGATAGTTTATCACTGGTGCTGCATAGATGGAGAAGGCTTGAGGCTACTGTAAGAATAACACTGAAATCCAGAGGCAGGAGGCTTAAGTTCAAAACCTGAAAACACCAGAGAACTCCTGGCTCCAGGGAACATTAATCTATAAGAGCTCATCCAAAAACCTCCATATCACAATGAAACCAAGCACCCTCCCAAGGCCAACAAGTTCCACAGCAAGAAATACAATGCTAATTCTCCAGCAGTATAGGAACATAGCCCTTAACTTCAATATAGAGGTTTCCCAAAGTCAGACCAAACCCATTGACACCTCAAAACTCACTAATGGACACTTCCTTGCACTACAGAGAGAAGAAATTCAGCTCCACCCACCAGAACACCGACACTAGCTTCCCTAACCAGGAAACCTTGACAAGCCACACATCCAATCCAACACACAGTGAGGAGCCTCTACAATAAAGAGGAACCACAAACTGCCAGAATACAGAAAGGCCACCCCAAACACTTCAATCTAAACAAGGTGAAAAAGCAGAGAAATACTCAGCAGGTAAAGGAACAAGATAAATGCCCACCAAACCAAACCAAAAAAAAAAAAAGATGAAGCGATAGGGAATCTATCTGAACAAGAATTCAGAAAAATGATAGTGAAAATGATCCAAAATCTTGAAAACAAAATGAAGTTACAGATAAATAGCCTGGAGACAAGGATATAGAAGATGCAAGAAATGTTTAACAAGGACCTAGAAGAAATAAAAAACAGTCAATATATAATTAATAATGCAATAAATGAGATCAAAATCACTCTAGAGGAAACCAACAGTAGAATAATGGAGGCAGAAGATAGAATAAGTGAAGTAGAAGATAGAATAGTAGAAATAAATGAAGCAGAAAGTAAAAAAGAAAAAAGAATCAGAAGAAATGAGGACAAGCTGAGAGACCTCTGTGACAATGTTAAGCGACTTAACATTCAAATCATAGGAGTCCCAGAAGAAGAAGACAAAAAGAAAGACCATGAGAAAATACTTGAGGAGATAATAGTTGAAAACTTCCCTAAAATGGGGCAGGAAATAGTCACCCAAGTCCAAGAAACACAGAGAGTTCCAAACAGGATAAACCCAAGGGGGAAATACCACAAGACACATATTAATAATATTAACAAAGATCAAACACAAAGAACAACTATTAAAAGCAGCAAAATAGCACCAAAAAATAACACACAAGGGGATTCCCATAATGATAACAGCTGATCTTTCAATAGAAACTCTTCAGGCCAGAAGGGAATGGTAAGACATACTCAAAGTGATGAAAGAAAATAACCTGCAGCCCAGATTACTGTACCCAGCAAGGATCTCATTTAAATATGAAGGAGAAATCAAAAGCTTTACAGACAAGCAAAAGTTGAGAGAATTCAGCACCACCAAACCAGCTCTCCAACAAATAATAAAGGATCTTCTCTAGACTGGAAATACAGAACGGATGTATAAAGTTGAACCCAAAACAATAAAGTAAATGGCAATGGGATCATACTTATCAATAATTACCTTAAGTGTAAATGGATTGAATGCCCCAACCAAAAGACAAAAACTGGCAGAATGGATACAAAAACAGGACCCCTGTATATGTTGTCTACAAGAGACGCACCTTGAAACAAAGGACACATACAGAATTGAAAGTGAAGGGCTGGAAAAAGATATTCCATGCAAATAGAGACCAAAAGAAAGCAGGAGTAGCAATACTCATATCAGATAAAATAGACTTTAAAACAAAGGCTGTGAAAAGAGACAAAGAAGGACACTACATAATGATCAAAGGATCAGTCCAAGAAGAAGATATAACAATTATAAATATATATGCACCCAACATAGAAGCACCTCAATATGTAAGACAAATGCTAACAAGTATGAAAGGGGAAATTAACAATAACACAATAGTAGTGGGAGACTTTAATACCCCACTCACACCTATGGATAGATCAACTAAACAGAAAATTAACAAGGAAACTCAAACTTTAAATGATACAATAGACCAGCTAGACCTAATTGATATCTATGGGACATTTCACCCTGAAACAATGAATTTCACTTTTTTCTCAAGTGCACATGGAACCTTCTCCAG
>SJYX01018839.1:0-11110 GCA_006410675.1 Oreotragus oreotragus | reverse complement strand
GAAATGTCTGGTACAGTTCAGGTACTCTATGGTTTGATAAATGAGGACATAGAGGCTATAGCATGCACCCTGGGGCTTGATCTTCGAGAAACAAATGGGGAGATGTGAAGCTGAGTAGAGCTTGGCAGTTGGGGAGGGAAACCAGCTTGGGGGAGTGGGCAGGGATGCCTGACACTCACTGTGCAGTTTTCTTGATCAGCCCCACCCCAAACCTGGCTTCAGACCAAACTTGCCTGGTGGGGACCCCCCCACCCACACCAAGACAGGCCCTGTCCTGTACCCCACTCCTCTGCCTGCGGCTGGGGCTTGCTAAAGCCACATACATTCCTGAGGTGTCGATAATATTCTGGAAGCCACGCCTACCACCCACTGCCTACCTCAGGCTGGATAGGAGAGGAGAACCCACTGCCCCCCTCCATACAGCAGGGGCTGCTGGCCAGGACACGTGCACACACCCCGGCCCTTCTTCCCAGAACCACAGACAGCACAGCTTTAAGGAGCCNCCCCCTCCATACAGCAGGGGCTGCTGGCCAGGACACGTGCACACACCCCGGCCCTTCTTCCCAGAACCACAGACAGCACAGCTTTAAGGAGCCAGAAAGAGTCCCCAGCACCCTCCTTCACAGATGCCCGTGGCCCTGCCACTCTGTGAAAGGTCCCACCACATTCCCCCAGTTAGCACCAACCAGCTTCGTCCTCCCCCACGAAGCCCACGAATTTTAAAAACGTGCTCAGAACCCTTTGACATCAGGGAAACCATGCCTAGGGTGACCTAATGATGGACGAATGTGCTGATCACTGTTCGGGTATCTTTACCTTGACGAAAGCTCCCAGGGCTCTGGGTGCCCGGGACCCAGGTGGAAACCCACTCATCTTCATGGGTGCAGCACGCCGTCCAGCCATGACTGAGGAGGGTGGTGCAGAGAGAAGATGGGAGCCCTTAGCCTCTGGGCTCAAACAGAGGACAGTGCCCTGACTCCCTGACTCTGCACTTGAGACCCAGGGGCAAATGGTTTAACCTCTCTGAGCTCCTGTGACCTCCTCTGTAGAACACCGCTTGACAACAAGGCAAGCAAGGATTAAGTAAAGTAACATTTGTAAAGAAGTTAGCAGGAGGCTGGACACACAGTAAGCAATCTATAAAGTGAAGATCATCATTAATAGAAACAAAGGAATAAAAGTCTATGATTCCTGTCTCAGATTGGGACCAAGTTGGAGATTGAACAAACCCCCCTTCCCAACCCTGCCAGCACTGTAGAGTCCCAGGACCTCATTACCTCTTACCTGCCCACCTCTCCTCCCCCAGAAACCCACAGCTTAGGGTCCTGGGCCCAGCCCTGTGCTCCAACTCTTGCCCTCTCTGCCTGATGACTCATCCCAGCTCCAGGCCATAGTTGTTCCCATCAGAAACCCACTTTTCCGGTTTCCCCTCCTAAGTCGGGGACCCCTTGGGCCCTGCCTTGCTCCTAGCTTAAGGGAGTGGTAGGGGACCCTGAGTCAAATACGGGTCTCTCTCTTGTCTCCCTCCCCAGACCTGGGACCTGGAGGGAGCTGGGGGAGTCAGGGGAGGGGAGAGATGGGAGCAAAAGCAGGGAAGGAGATCCCTTTCCTTGGCCTGAATTATATCTAGAGCAGCTCTGATTCCTGGGCAGGGATGGACCTAAGTTTTGCAGGCCTAGGGGGAGTGGGGAGGTAAGACAGGGAGGAGGGGAAAGGTCAGGCTAGAGCTAGGATTTCCCACTGCTGGGGGTTGGCAGGGGCGGAGGCAGAGGGGTGGGGGCTGGTCCTGGAAGTCCCTCTAGCATGTCATACTCGGCAAAATGCATGCAGAACTCCTCTCCTCTGTGAGCAATCTGCGCCTCCCCCAGCGGGCCCTGCAGTCCCTCAGGTAGAGCTCACCGCTCATCCACACTTCCTCTGCCCGGTGCATCTCATCGGTTGCCAGTGCTGACCTTTTTTGCCTCTCTCTCACTGGTCTCTCCCACCCACATCTTCCCCACTGCCTGGTGTGGATCTGTATTACCTCTTCCCCTCCTCCCTGGTCTCCTCTCCTGCAATCTCCCTCCACACAGCCGGCTCACCAGGGATCTTCCTTACACCGAACCGATCAAACATGGGGCAGCCGTGGCGGCAGCAGCCAGTGGTTCCCTCTGTTCAGTCGGTAGAATTATGGGGCAGGGGAGAGGGGTGGGGTGGGCAGTGGGGNGATCTGTATTACCTCTTCCCCTCCTCCCTGGTCTCCTCTCCTGCAATCTCCCTCCACACAGCCGGCTCACCAGGGATCTTCCTTACACCGAACCGATCAAACATGGGGCAGCCGTGGCGGCAGCAGCCAGTGGTTCCCTCTGTTCAGTCGGTAGAATTATGGGGCAGGGGAGAGGGGTGGGGTGGGCAGTGGGGAGGGAGCTGGGTGGCCTGGGCTGTAATCTCTGAGCACATGCACATGCCGGACTACAGCGTCCTTCTGTTCATGGTTCCTTCATCACACGCTGGGAAGGGTATCATTGGACCCATTTTACAGATGAGAAAACTGACAGGTAAAGAGGTCATAAAGGTTGTGCCCAACCTACAGCTGGGAGGTGACAGAGTTGGAGTTTGACTTCAGTCTTATTTTAGAAACGGGTTCTCTTCAATGTTCACAGCTGTCTCCAGAGACTAAGGAGAAAAATCTGTGTTGGGGGCCCCTGAAGTGTCAGTGGACCAGTTGGTTTCCTGAGAAGCTCTCTCTGAAAGGGTCTTTGTGTGTGTGTGTGCGTGCGCGCGCGTGCGCGCGCCCTGCTCCAGGCAAGCCTGAGTGTGTCCTGCCTGAAAATGAATCTTGCCCACTGCTGCCCTCCGCTGATCAGAGGCAGAATTGCTTCAGTCTCTTGGGAATCTGACTGTAGGGGACCATGTTGCCCAACTCTAAGGACCCTGAAAAACCAGTGGTCTGAGGTTAAATCTCTAATATATAAAGAGCTCTTAAAAAGCAATAAGAAACAAACAGACCCAACAGAAAAATAGATAAAGGACATAAACAGACCATTTGACAAAAGAAAATATCCAAATATCTAATAAGCAGATGATCAACCTAACAAACCAAAGAAATGAAAATAAAAACAATATCCAACCTAGACAACCTAGACAGCATATTGCAAAGCAGAGACATTACTTTTCTGACAAAAGTCTGTCGAGTCAGAGCTGTGGTTTTTCCAGTAGTCATGTATGGATGTGAGAGTTGGACCATAAAGCAGGCTGAGCACCGATGAATTGATGTTTCTGAATTGTGGTGTTGAAGAAGACTCTTGAGAGTCCCTTGGACTGCAAGGTGATACAACCAGTCCATCCTAAAGGAAATCAGTCCTGAATATTCATTGGAAGGACTGATGCTGAAGCTGAAACTCCAATACTCTGGCCACCTGATGCAAAGAACTGACTCATTTGAAAAGACCCTGATGCTGGGAAAGATTGAAGGCAGGAGGAGAAAGGGATGGCAGAGAATGAGATGGTTGGATGGCATCACCAACTTGATGGACATGAGTTAGAGCAAGCTCTGGGAATTGGTTCTGGACAGGGAAGCCTGGTGTGCTACCATCCACTGGGGTCCCAAAAGAGTCAGACATGACTGAGAGATTGAGCTGAACTGAACTGAAGGACCCTGAAAAACCAGATGGTCTGAGGTTAAATCTCTAAGAGTTCTCTAAGAACTCTTAGAAGCAATAAGAAACAAACAGACCCAACAGAAAAATAAATAAAAGACATAAACAGACCATTTCACAAAAGAAAATATCCAAATAGCTCCAAATAGCAGATGATCAACCTCAAATAATAAACCAAAGAGATGAAAATAAAAACAATGAAGTTACACGTTCACCTATTAGATTAGAAATGCTTAATGCCTTCTGTTTTTTTTTTTTTAAAAAGGTGTTGACCAAGACAATCCTTGTATGTAAGTTTTATTGCTTACAAAAACTGCTACCCACCAAAAAAGGGGGGGTGGTATTGAGAAGTGGACACTCATATTGTTGGCAAAAGTGAGAACTGGTACTAACTTTGGGGAGGATAGTTGAGCAATGTACATAAAAATTTTAATATTCACATTTTGAACCCAATAACTGCACATCTGAATATTTCTTCTAAGAATGCAAAAGGATGTATGTTTAAAGATGTTCATTGTAATAGTGTTCATAGTCCATTCTTTGATAGAGGAAAATAGGAAGCCACAAAAAATAAAGAGGTGACTAGGGTTTGCCCATGTTCATGCTGATCATATTTACGCATTGCATAAATGTCATGATATATTTTTATGTGAGTATATAATCAACATTTAAAAATTAAATAACAGAATATTTTTCCATAGATTCCATGACACTTTTTTCCATTGAGTGGAAAAAAAATAGGTTTGTTAGATTAGATTATAACATAATTGAAAGTTAGTGAAAGTTAAGTTGCTCAGCTGTGTCCGACTCTTTGCGGCCCAGTGGACCGTGGACTGTAGCCCACCAGGCTCCTCCATCCATGGGACTCTCCAGGCCAGAATACTGGAGTGAGTCGCCATTTCCTTCTCCAGGGGATCTTCCCGACCCAGGGATCGAACCTAGGTCTCCTACATTGCAGGCAGACGCTTTAACCTCTGAGCCACCAGGGAAGCCCATACAACTATGGCTTTATCATAAAATACTATGATTTCATCACATCAAGTTGTGTGTGTGGATGTTTGAAGTGTATGTGTGCAGGTGTGCATATGAGTGTGTGTGTGTGTGTGTGTGTGAACAGAGTGAATAGTCTGGAAGACTGTGGTCAAAATCTTAATAGTGACTACCTTTGCATATTAGGATTGCATTTGAATTTTATGTTCTCCCTAATACTTCTCTTATGGCTTACACCTTTAACAATTAACTCATGAAGACAATAATGTTATTTTCATTCTAGGGAAGGAAGAAATCAGAGAGTCTTGCTTCTCCAAGAGATGAAGCCCAGTGATGGGGTTGGGACATGCTAATCCCCATGGATTGGGGCATGCTTGGGTTGCCCCCAATGCAACATGGTTGGGGCATGCTCACCCAGTGGTTTGGGATATTAAGGAGAGTCAGAACTGGAGCCAGATTGCAGGTTGATTGTGGAGGTCAAAGATAGGAAGGCCTGCTTGTCCTACACCCTCACTTTAAGGCAGGAGTTGATTGATCAGGTGGTGCTCAGAGGAGCAAGTTGGCGGAGTTCACACAGTGAGCCAGTGCTGACTCAGACACCAGAACCCAGACTTCAGACCCAAGGCCAGGGCTCTTGGCTGGCTGCTCTCATGCCACAAGGCAGATCTGGAGGTCAGAAGTTGCTGCTGCTGCTGCTGCTGCTGCTGCTAAGTCACTTCAGTCGTGTCCGACTCTGTGTGACCCCACAGACAGCAGCCCACCAGGCTCCCCCGTCCCTGGGATTCTCTAGGCAAGAACACTGGAGTGGGTTGCCACCTCCCTCTCCAATGCATGAAAGAGAAAAGTGAAAGTGAAGTCGCTCAGTCTGTCCGACTGTTAGCGACCCCATGGACTGCAGCCCACCAGGCTACTCCATCCATTGGATTTTCTAGGCAAGAGTACTGGGGTGGGGTGCCATTGTCAGAAGTTAGGTCACTTTTAAATAGCATATTTCCGCAGTTATGGTGCTGCCAGTGATTTGCTGGGGAATCAGTTCTTTCCATCTTAGTCTCATAAGATGCCTGGGGACATCTTCGTACCAAAAGGCCTGTCATTGATGGTGAACAGGAAGCTGAGCTGTAAGAGAACGAGAGATGGTTTCTTCCCTCTGTTTCCACAACCTCCCCTCAACCCTCTCACCACCTTCCCTGCCTCCAGTACTGCCGCAATAATTCATTTTCTATACCACCCTCCAGTGAAGTGAAAGTCGCTCAGTTGTGTCCAACTCTTTGTGACCCCGTGGACTGTTGTCTGCCAGACTCCTCTGTCGTTGGAACTCTCCAGGCCAGAATACTGGAGTGGGTAGCAATTCCCTTCAGCAGATCACCCTCCAGGGATGTGTCAAAAACACCCCTCCAACCACAACACTTCTGATTGGAAAATCTTTCTGTGGTTCCCCCTCTGTCATCACTTCGGGCCTTTAGTGAGTGGCCCCTCAGTTTGCAGCCTCCGGCCTCTCCCAGGGGTCACACCCTATGTGCTGACTCTAGCACGTCTTTTTTTCCTCTGGCATGATGGATCTTAGTTCTCTGGCCAGGGAACTGTGCTGCCTGCACCACAAGCGTGGAGTCTTAACCACTGGACTAAGAGAGAAGTCCCTCTAGCTTGCCTCTTTATCTCCCTGTACATTTGCTAATGCAACCCCCTCTAGTATTACATTTCTGCTTATCCTTTAAAACCATCTTTAATAAAATGTCCCCTTTTCCAGGAAGCCTTCCTAGACTCCCACAAAAAATTTTAAGGCGGTGCATTAAGCTATTCCTACCTCCTTTCCTGTGACTTGAACTACTTCCTGCTTTTTCTTTACTTCCTTTTTCTTATTTCACATTTTTAAAATTGATTAAAAAAAAAAATCCCGTTTCTTTGTTCTCTCAGCTACCATGGAAGTGAAGCACGCATAATGCACAGATAAAATAGAGAGTTGAATAAAAATCCCTTGCCTGATTTCTACCACCCAATACAAAATCAGATGTTGTCAATCCACTTTATAATTCTTATCATTATGGCTTATTTAGATTCACCAACACATTTGCCAGATTCTTTGTTCATCATTACCTCTCGCTTCCCACACTTTTCTTCTGGGATTGTTTTTTAACAGTTTTATTGAAGTCTAATTGGCATATGATAAATGGCGAAGAAAAATTGCATGTATTTAAAGTGAGCAATTTTGATAAGTTTTGACATATATAGCACCTGTGAAATCATCACCACTGTCAAGATAATGAACATCACCCCAAAAGTTTCCTGGTGCCTCTTTGTAATTTCTCCCTCCTTCCCTCCACTCCCTGCCCCACCCCATCCTCAGGCAACCACTGATCTGCTTTCTGTCACTATAGATTAGTTTCATTTCCTAGAATTTTGTTTGAATGGAGTCATATAGAAAGTGGGCTTCCCTGATGGCTCAGTGGTAAAGAAGAATCTGCTTGCCAATGCAGGAAATGTGAGTTCAATCATTGGGTTGGGAAGATCCCCTGGAGAAGGAAACGGCAACCCACTCCAGTGTTCTTGCTTGGGAAATCTCATGGACAGAGGAGCTTGGCGGGCTACAGCCCGTGGAGTTGTAAAAGAGTGGCACACAACTTAGTGACTACACATCAACAACAACTCTTTCCTATCTTCTCTCACGCAGCACAATTGTTTTGAGGTTCAGCTGTGTTGCTACATATGTAAATAATGTGTTCTTTGTATTGCTGAGTAGCATTCCATTTTATGGGTATACCACATTTTGTGTGTCCATTTACTTGTTGATTTGAGACCTTTATTTCCCATTTGTTGTGGTTGTTGAGTTGCCGAGTCACATCTGACTCTTTTGTTACTTCAAGGACTGTAGCCCCCTAGGCTCCTCTGTCCGTGGGATTTCCCAGGCGAGAATACTGGGTTGCTATTTCCTTCTCCAGGGGATCCTCCCAAACTAAGGGTCGAACCCACATCTCCTGCATTAGCAGGCAGCTTCTTTACCATTTGATCCACCAAGGAAGCCCTATTTCCAATCTGGGCTATTATAAATAAAGCAGCAATGAGCATTTGTGTACAAACCGTCATGCCACAATGGTTTTATTTCTCTTAAACACCTTGGAGTAGAATGGCTGAGTTATGTGGTTGGTGTATTTTTAACTTTTTAAGAAACTGCTAAACTGTTTTCCAGATTAGTTGTACATTGAACAGTTTCTCCAGCAATTTAAGAAAGATTTTGTTGCTCCACATCCTCACCAGCTCTTTGTATGGCCTTAGGTGTTACAGTATGTGCATTGTAGTATCTCATTGTGGTTTTAATTTGCATTTTAATGATGACTAATGATGTCAAACATCTTTTTATATGCTTGTTGGCCATCCACACATATTCTTTGGTGAAGCGTTTGTGCAAATCTTTTACCCATTTTGGGGGAAGCTGTGTGTTTTCTTTTTATTGAGTTTTTATAGTTCTTTATATTCTGCATAAAAGTCCTTGATTAGATATGTGATTTGCAGTTATTTTCTCCCAGTCTGTGAGTTGTCTTTTCGTATTGTAACAGTGTCTTTCAAAGAATAGATTTTTCTTAATTTTGACGAAGTCCAGTTTATCAATTTTTCCTTGCATGCTGTAACCAATGTTTTAAAATTTCAGTACTGTATACAGGAAATCATTGCCTAACTCAAGACAAACAAAGAATTTCTTCTGTTTTTTTTCCAGAAGTTTTATAGTTTTATGGCATACATTGAAGTCCATGATTCAAGTCTTATTTTTGTTTTCCTTTTTTGCCTATGGATGTTTAGTTGTTCCAATACTATTTTTTGAAAAGCTTATCCTTTCTCCATTGAATTGCCTTCACATATTTTCAAAAATCAATTGACTAAGTGTGGCTCCTTCTGGAATCTCTATCTTGTCCTATAGATCTAAGTGTCTGTCTTGAAGCCAATACCACACTGTCTTGCTTACTGTAGCTTTATAATAAGTCCTTCAACACTCACATTCTTTTTCAAAACTGTTTTTACTATTTTACATCCTCTGATTTTTATATAAATTTTGGCGTTAGCTTGTCAGTTTGTACACACACACACACACACACACAAAGTCTACTAGGGTTTTCATTAAGACTGCGTTGAATCTGTAGATGAATTTTGGGAGAATTGATTTAATATTGAGTCCACTAATCTAAGACCGAGGTATAGCATCCCATTTGTTTAGGTCTTCTTTAATTTTTTCTTAGCAAAGCATTGTTATTGTGTATAGATCTTACACATTTTTGTCAGACTCATCCCCAAGTATTTAATATAGTTTACTATAAATAATGTTTAAAATTTTAATTTCTGATTGTTTCTAAGAAATAGAAATAAAATGGTTTTTTTCATATTAATCTGGTGTCAAACCTAACTCACTCACTTATTTGTTCCAATAGCACTGGCAAGAATCTCTAGTATAATATGCAATAAAAGTGATGAGTGCTGACATCTTTACTTTGATTCTGATTCTAGGGGAAAGCATTCAATCTTTTACCACGAAATATGGTAGAAATTGTAGGTTTTTCATAAATGCCCTTTATCAGGTTGAGGAACTTCCCTATTATTTCTACAGCATTGAGGCTTTTGATCAAGAATGGATTTGACTTTTGTGAGATGTTTTTTCTGCTTATTAAGATGATCACATGGCTTTTCTTTCTCAGTCTGTTAATATGATGGATTATATTGACTATATTCCTGGGGCATATTATCCTTTTGACCATGATGTAGTGATAGTATCCTGTTTATATATTGTTGAATTCAATTTGCTGGGCTTGTAAAAGAAATCAGGTAGTATTCCCTCCTCTTCGATTTTATGGGAGATTTGTGTAAAATTAGTATTATTTCTTCCTTATACATTTGGAAGAATTCCTCAGTGAAGCCATCTGGAGTTGGAGTCTTCTTTGTGGAAAGATTTTAACTATAAATTCAATTAATTTGTGTGTGTATATGTGCTCAATTGGAGAGTCGTATCCAACTCTTTGCGAACCCGTGGACTATAGCCCACCAGGCTCCTCTGTCCAAGCGGGAATACTGGAGTGGGTTGCCATTTTCTTCTCCAGGGGAATCTTCCCAACCCAGGGAATCAAGGAACCTGCATCTCCTGCACTGGCGGGCAGGTTCTTTACCACTGAGCCACCTGAGAAGCCCCAATTTATTTAATACTTATAAAATTATTCAGGTTATCTCTTTCTTCTTGAGTGAGCTTTGGTCCTTTGTATCTTTCAAGGAATGTATCGTTTTTATCTAAATTATGAAACCTAGGTGGGCAGAGCACCTTCAATATCTTTGAAGGTCCACTATCTTCTAGCTTGCATTGTTTCCAAATACCAAATCTGCTGTCATCATCCTTTGTTTTTCTGCATGTAACGCGTCTTTTTAAAAAATTATTCTATTTATTTATTATTTTTGGTGTGCTAGGTCTTCGTCGCCGCACATAGGCTTTCTCTGGTCAGAGCGAGTGGGGCTCCTCTCTAGGTGTCGCTCAGGGGCCTCTCACTGCAGGGCGCTTCTTCTGTTGCTGGAGTACAGGCTTTTGGCAATCTTCCCAGGTAACACTAGTGATAAAGAACCTGCCTGCCAAGGCAGGAGACGCAGCTCCGATCCCTGGGTCAGGAAGATCCCCTGGAGGAGGGCATGGCAACCCACGCAGTCTGCTTATCTGGGGAATCCCATGGACAGAGGAGCCTGGCGGGCTGCTTCCAGTTCAGGTCCATCCGTGGTGAAGCGGCGACCACCACTGAAGCGACTTAGCGTGCACACCCGTGCAGGCTCGAGGCACTCTGGCTTCAGGGCTTGAGGCTGGCAGGGTTTGTTGCCCCAAAGCCCTTCCGGAGCAAGGGTCAAACCCGTGTCCCCGGCATTGGCAGGTGCACTCCCACCCATCAGACCACCAGGGAAGTCCCAGCAGTGTGTCTTCTTACTCTGACTGCCATGAAGATTTTCACTTTATCGCCTGTCTTATGCAATTTGAGATGCTATGTCTGTAATTTTCTTTATGTTTCTTGTGTTTGTGGTTTATTGAATTTCTTGGATCTGTGAATTTATAGTTTTCATCAGATTGGAAAATTTTCAGACATTTCTTCAGATTGCTTTTGGTCCCTCCCCTTCTTCTCTCCCTCCAAATACACATATGTTAGGCTGCTTTAAAGTTATCCCGCAGCTTGTTTATGCTTGTTTCATTTGTTACATCTTTTTTTTTCTTTGTATGTTTTATTTTGGATAGTTTCTATAGCTATGTCTTTAGAGTCACAAATCTTTGCTGCAGTATCAAAACTGTCATTAATTCCATTCAGTGTATTTTTTCATCTTAAACATTGTAATTTTCATCTCTAGAAATTTGATTTGGGTCTTTTTTATATCTTCCATGACTCTACTTAACATACTTAATCTTTCTTTTAGCTTTTTGAACTTATGGAACTCAGTTATAATATGTGCTTTAATGTCTTGTCTCCTAATTCTATCAT
>SJYX01018837.1:13074-26647 GCA_006410675.1 Oreotragus oreotragus | reverse complement strand
TGAGGCTCCAGCAGCTGTGCTCTGACCAGTGTAATGTTACATGTTCAAACACCTGCTGTTCCTCTTACAAGATCCCTTGAGTTAAGATTAGACCTTTCAACATCATTGACTTCAGGCTTGGTCACACAACTTATTTCAGCAAATGAGTGATGGAAATTGACATGTCTCCAAATGGGAGATTCATGAGACATCACATAGTTCCCCACCTTTTGGATTTCCCTTTGTTCTCAGTAGCAGTGTCCCTGGTGGGGCTGTTCCCACAGTGTGATTTTCAGGCGATGCCAGCACAGATCAGGGCTCCTGGACAGTGATGCCCATGCAATTACATGTTCACTGTTAGCTCCCACTGAAATCTCCAGGTTACTTTTGGATTAGCACCATTAAGTTCAACTTGACAGACATGCGAAAGGTTCCGCCTTTGCCTCTATTTGCTTATTCCTGCCACTACATAATTTATCTGTAATGCAAACTTTTTCTTTACCACCAATAAACTAGAACAAATCAAAATTTCATTCTCTGCAAAATACTCTGAATACATCATAAAAGTCTGTCATTAAGCCCTGCAAATATACAACATTATTGAAGGATGAGGGCACAAGAATTATACAGTGTACACTCTCGTTGGATACTGTCAGTTCAGTTCAGTTCAGTTGCTCAGTCGTGTCCGACTCTTTGCGACCCCGTGAATCGCAGCACGCCAGGCCTCCCTGTCCATCACCATCTCTCGGAGTACAAAATGCATATTAAAGAAAAGAACCGATACCTTTCAGAGAGTGTTCCCCATCACCCACTGGTAATCACATCTCCCCTAGTACTGCTAAACCATCTAAATGTCTGGGTGTGGCGTGCTCAGTCGAAAGTCTGCCAGTACATTTTAAAACAGATTCTATTGACAGCTGCAGCTCCAAAGGTGGCTTCACCCTCAGTGAGAAAGTGCCCTCACTCCTACCCTCCTTTCTTTAAAATGTACTTAAAGAAAGATACTTAACGCCCACCACCGCCCAAATGCTTTGATTGTAGAGGGAAGAGTGATTCATCTAGCTTTTAGTCTCTTGGATTTTTCTGTGGGCTGGTAGAATCAAAGGCATTAGGGATGAAAATGATCCATTGCTTTTGCATTTTCTACATTTTTGCAATCCCAGTTGGCACCTTCCCATCTATGTGGTTAAATAAAAAATTAGGCTAAAACCCTCTGCAGCCCTAAGGGTGGGCATCTTCTTTAGTTGGAAGGATCACCTGATAGATGCCATTTACATCTTATTTTTAAATTAATTTTTATTGGCATATAGGTGCTTTATAATTTATGAGTTTCTACTACAACACAGTGAATCAGCCATGGGCGTGCTAAGTCACTTCAGTCATGTCCAGCGCTTATGGATTGTAGCCCTTCAGGCTCCTTGGCCCATGGGATTCTTCAGGCAAGAATACTGGAGTGGATTGCCATGCCCTCCTCCAGGGGATCTTCCCAACCTAGGGACTGAATCCAGATCTCTTATGTCTCCTGCATCCAGNTCACTTCAGTCATGTCCAACGCTTATGGATTGTAGCCCTTCAGGCTCCTTGGCCCATGGGATTCTTCAGGCAAGAATACTGGAGTGGATTGCCATGCCCTCCTCCAGGGGATCTTCCCAACCTAGGGACTGAATCCAGATCTCTTATGTCTCCTGCATCCAGGCAGTTACTTTACCACTAGTACCACCTGGGAAGCCCAAGTCAGTCATATATATATCCCTTCTCTTTTGAACTTCCTTCCCATTCAGGACACCACAGTATGAATAGAGTTCCCTGTGCTATACAGTAGGTTCTCATTAGTTATCTATTTTATACATAGTACTGTATATATGGGGCTTCCCAGGTGGCACTAATGGTAAAGAACCCACCTGCCAATGCAGTAGACATGAGATGTGGGTTCGACCCCTGGCAGAGAGCATGGCCCCTACTCCAGTATTCTTGCCTGGAAAACCCATGCATAGAGGAGCCTGGTGGGCTACAGTCTATTTAGGGTCACACAGAGTCAGACACAACTGAAGTGACTTAGTACACATGCACACACTCTATGTATGTTATTCCGTTCTCCCAATTCATCACCCCTTTACACACATTTGTCCATACATTTGTTCTCTATGTCTGTGATTATATTTCGGCTTTGCAAATAAGATCATCTGTATCATTTTTCTGGATTCCATATATATGCTTTAATGTATAATATTTGTTTTTCTCTTTTGACTTACTTCACTATCTCCTGATTTTAAATTTTCTCTTTTGCATCAGCCTGTGTCTGTGATTTTTTTTTTTTATGAAATCCATTAAACACACACAAGATAAACAACCATGAAATTCTCATTGGCAGCCAGTTATGTGTATGGGAAGTGATTTATTGACACTCTAATTGGCCAGTTCGTTGCTTGGTCTTTATCAGACATGCCCTGCTGTTTGCTGTTTTCTGCTGTATAGGCAGGCCCCGACCATGAGTCCAGGTGTGAGCAACGTTGTGGACAAGGGCGCTGCTTCTGTGCTGAGAGCAGCTATATTATCAAATGCCTGTGCATAGACTAAAAGGCACTCAAGCACAATGTTAATGGGTTTTAAATGTTTACTGTAGTCTGTACTTTATGAGTTTGGCCTAGCAGAAGTAGTTTTTCACATCCTGAGCTGGAGAATCCCAGGGACTGGGAAGCCTGTTGGGCTGCCATCTGTGGGGTCGCACAGAGTCGGACGTGACTGAAGCGACTTAGCAGCAGCAGCAGCAGCAGCAGCAGAGCTGTGCCATCTGTCAAACTGGGAGCAGATAATTTTAATAAAAGTTGAAATTAACAGCAGTAAGTTCTAGGTAATACAGGTAAATTTAAAAGGTATGTGTCTCCTTCTTGTTAGCAGATTTTGCCATTTTGCAATGATTACTTCGTGGTTAAAGGCAGTAAATGTAGAAGATATGCTTTAGGAAATTCCGCCAGAAGGAATATAAACAGCAGCAATTAAAAGGGGGTCAGAGGGTTCCCTTTTCTCCACAGGGAACCCTCCTGCACTCTTGGTGGGAATGTAAATTGATGCAGCTACCTTGGAGAACAGTATGGAGTTTTCTTAGAAAACTAAACATAGAACTAACATGATCCAGCAATCTCACTCCTGGGCATATACCCTGAGTTTTTAAATTATATTTAAATTTAAAATTGATGTATACATCTACATGTGACTAGTGATGACCACTTGGCACAGTCACAACACTTGGAAGCAACCTAAATGCACTTTGACAGGTGAATGGATAAAGTAGATATGGTACACATATACACTGGAATATTGCTTAGCCGTTCAAAAGGAACAAAACTGAATCATTTGCAGGCACATGGGTGGACCTAGAGACTATCAAATGGAGGGAAGTAAATCAGATTGAGAAAAATAAATATTACATATTAATGCATATAGATGGAATCTAGAAACATGTTATAATTCTGCACAAGTCAATATGGGGCAAGCATCCCTATGTGCCTAATGTGAATCAGCAGCAAACAATGAAGAGGTCAACTTTGGAGAAAGTATCAGGGTTCAGAGTGATATGTTTGTTCAAGTGATATTATTTTCCCCCATTACTGCTTATTGAAATTTTTTCTGTCCATCAAGGATAATTTTGGAAATTAAAAATAATGCAAATTATAAAACTTTATAACTTTGAAAACATAGGTCTCAACTTCCAAACATAATTGATGAGAATATTTGCATTAAAAAAGTTGTTGATAGTGACCAGAGGGCACTAATGTTGCCATCATCCTTTATGTGTAAAGAGAGGTGGGAAATATCTCCTTACCACTTATAAAATTTAAGCAAAAACTATACTGTCACTATTCATTGCAAACTTGGGTTTCTGATTTGGTCTCTTTTCCAAAAGAAAAGAGAATACTATAATTTTCAGAGATGTCTTTTAGAAATTTCCCATCCTAGATTCTTTATTTGTTACTTTAAGATTACACTTTTAATAGAAAAGTTTATTTTGGTAGAAAGTTGTATTTGTTCACTCAGAATCAAAGTAAGTATATTCCCAAGTTCAGTCACTCAGTCGTGTCCAACTCTTTGCAACCCCATGAATCGCAGCACACCAGGCCTCCCTGTCCATCACCAACTTCCGGAGTTCACTCAGACTCACATTCATCAAGTCAGTGATGCCATCCAGCCATCTCATCCTCTGTTGTCCCCTTCTCCTCCTGCCCTCAATCCCTCNTTCTTTGGCACTCAGCCATCTTCACAGTCCAACTTTCACATCCATACATGACCACAGGAAAAACCATAGCTTTGACTAGACGGACCTTAGTCAGCAAAGTAATGTCTCTGCTTTTGAATATGCTATCTAGGTTGGTCATAACTTTCCTTCCAAGGAGTAAGCGTCTTTTAATTTCATGGCTGCAATCACCATCAAAGCCTAGCTCAAAACTTTGCATATATGTATTCAAGGAATAAATATTTGCTGATTGGTTTAACTAAAAAATAAGATAGACATTATATAGCAGGTGAAACTTGAGGTGGCTCAGTAACTCCAGATTATAATTCCATATGATGCAAAATGGGAAAGTGTGTGTTTTTGTGTGTATTTTCAAGGATTTTGGATTAAAAAATAGATCATAGCTTTGGAAATGAGCCATACAGAAAATAATTTTTTTTTAACTTTTCCAAATAATTTTGAACAGATACACAATGAAAACCTCATAGAATATGATGATGATTTCTACTGAAATATTTCATGAAAGCTACAGTCAACAGGACAATTAAAATAAATGTAAAAGGTAATTGACCTGAGGATTCCATAAGTAAAAATAAAGGTTAACCTGTTATTTATAATCACTAATCTTTTCATCATTTACAAAAAATATCTTAAAATATGGTTAGTCAGCCTTCTCTCTGACAGACTGTGCAGTCCTTGGCATCAGCTCAAATACTGCATAACAAACAGAAATTGCATTCTCTGGTAGAAAGGATAGAATTTGATTTAAAAAAATTGTGAGATTTGTAGAGTGAATTACTTCACTCTCCAGATTCAGGAAACAAATTTGATGATGTATATTTGGCAAATGTATGTAATTCTAATTTTATACCTCTATTATCAATGCACAATAAAGTAAGATTTATATTTTTAAGTAAAAAATAAANTCTGGTAGAAAGGATAGAATTTGATTTAAAAAAATTGTGAGATTTGTAGAGTGAATTACTTCACTCTCCAGATTCAGGAAACAAATTTGATGATGTATATTTGGCAAATGTATGTAATTCTAATTTTATACCTCTATTATCAATGCACAATAAAGTAAGATTTATATTTTTAAGTAAAAAATAAAATGAAAACAACAATTGAATTCTCTATATATGCAAGAATGGATAGATTAGAAACCACAGCTGGGTATTTAAAACCCTGAATGGTGTTTCCACTTTCAGAGAATCAAAATAGTGTAAGATAAACCTCTTCATATCTGATGAACAATAATATCACTCCACTATTAATAGCATTTTGGATTATATATGGAAATGGAAACCGTATCTGAGTCTAACAATTTCCAAAGAGTTAATGAAGTGCCAGAAATAAAATGTCTTTTATTCATAGTTCCCAATATCTTACTTTCTCTGCTTGGAAAGAAGACAGCATTCTTCTGCAAATATCATATTCCAATTACGTAACCATCATATACATGATCGGTTCAAATAATAATGATCCAAGAATGCATTGTCGTTGTTTAGTTGCTAAGTCATGTCCAACTCTTTACAACCCCATGAACTGTAGCCCATCAGATTCCTCTATCCATGGGCTTTCCCAGGCAAGAATACTGGAGTAGGTTGTCATTTCCTTCTCCATCAAGAAGGCATATACACTGCAAACTAAAAGTAGTGCTATTCCAAAACCTGTGTTCTTCGTTTTTTGGGAAATAGTTTATTGGTTAAAACTTATAGAAAATCATTCACCAAATTAGACTTTTCTGAATAACCAGATAATTCCAGATGCAGTAACTATAGCCTTGATTAAAGCATACACTCCAAACTTCAAACTTTCATCACATTGAAATAATCTTCCTGGCAATAGACATTATGCAAATACAGGCAATGAGGGAAAACTGCTTCTGGAAACTGCAATGTGCATTTAAGAAAAGAGCTATGGGACACAAAAATGCACTTTACTGATTCTACCAAAGGATTTCTTTCTAGAAACTGCAATCAGGATGCTGCCACACTGAAGAATACTAACTGTGATACAAGGTAAACAAAGGTAACACCAGTGGAATTTTGTACAGATTTGTACAGATTATAACCTAACAATTCACTGCCATTTTAAAAAATATGTATTTTTGGACTTGCCCCACTTTTTGGAAGAAGTTTGTAGTTCCTTAGAATGAGTTATTTCTTCTTGCTTTCTTGTTCAAAAAGTCCCTACACAGGCTGTTCCTTGTTCATCAGGGAAAAAAAGATAGAGCATCCCCACATGGAAACCAAAGAAAGAACAATCTGCATGGCAGTACTAGAAACCAAGGAGAGGCCCTTCCACCAAACCATCAACACCCTATGCGGACCCCACCCTGCATTCTGGCTCAGAGGGCTGTGCTTAGCTAGAGGGTGTGCTCTACTCAGAAAAATCTTTTCATCTGAAAAAAAATTCTTCTTTTTTTTTAGATTAGAAAAACTGTACCCCTCATAATTCAGTGGCAGACTCGTTAACTGTCCTCACAGTGAAAGGTAAGTACTTACGGTGCCTAGGCTGGTTAAAAAAAATATAAGAAAGAGAGGTGGTGGTCACTGTGGTGACTCAGCTAAATCCAATCATATTTGGGAAACATGAACATTCCCAACGAACGTGTTAATTGTCAGAGACAACTTCATTAAAAATTTTAAGGAAAATGATATAAATAGAAGTTTCCATATTTATTTTAAAATCTCCATGGGATATCGCCATCTCTGCATCACATGTGTAAGACATTTGGAGAGCTTGACTCCTAATTTCCCTATTAGGCTAAATAAATATGCTGCAGGGGACTCCCTCTTCCTCTGAGTAAGCTGTTCTATTTTTAGAGTCTCTACCCAAAGGGATATATGAGCCTGACGCAGCCATTTTCAAGTATGTGCCCCAGGCAGTTTGAAAATCAATATTTTCCTCCAGGCCACAGACCTGCACAAGTATCTCTTTTCTTATCTCCCAAGTTCAGGGACTTTTGAGCAGTATATTACCTATGTCAGATACTGTAACTGTATCATACAACTGTATTTCTTTTTTTCACTCATTTATCTCATTCATTTTCCTTTCTTTTCTTCTCCTTGCTTCATTTTTGGCAGAAGAGAAGTTCATATTTATTAAAATTTCAATTTTCTATATGATGTTTGACTATGGCAAAGAAATTATGCTAATCTTTGCATTTGATATTGTTATGCCCAAGTCGCGAAATCTCTCAATGACCACCAGGGAGCCGATATCCGATGCAAAAGCAAGAGAGTTTTTATTACCAAGCTCGAGCTGGGGCTCCCACCGTTACTGACACAGCGGCTAAGGAGAGGAGCCTCGAACTCTGGGTTTCATTGCTCATATACGATATTCTCACACGAAAAATTTGAAAAATAGGAGTTTTCGGGTTGGGAGTACCTTCTGTGGAAGGGTTAGGTGTTGGGTTCTGATTGGTTTTCATTTCCCGGGCTTAATTCGAATTTCCTGGGCAGGTCATAAGTCCTGAACGTAAAGTCAGGAGATCCTGATCTGGGATCTGATTGGCTCGCAGGTGGTGGGGTGAGGTCAGGAGCTTTCCAAAGACTCTTTCCTCAGAACTCTAAAACGGAGTCTTTTTTAACAAAATGGGGTGGCTTAGGTTCTTCAATATACTGTAAACTCAAATAGATTTAGGGTTTTTGATTTTTTGTTTCAAGTATAGATTTCATAGTCTTTATTATTAAAGTATGTAACATTTCTTGTTACATTAAAACATTCAAATACTGAGAAAAACATTCTAAGAATGTTTTTCTTTCTTTAAAAAAGTGTTTTATTCCATTTCATTGAGGAAACCTTTATACACAATCAAATGGATGCTTTTCAAATGTACAGATTGATAGGTTTTGACACTGGATATACTGCAATCAAGATACAACCATTTCCCTCCTACCTTTAGGCAGTAAATGTTCCTGCCCTGCCACCATGGCTCCAGGTAAGCATGACCTTCCTGTCACTATAAATTAGTTTTACGTGTGAAATAATTTCGTGTAAATGGAATTATGTACCATGTCTTCTTTTGTGTCATTCTCCTGGGTCTCAGCATGTTTTTGAGGTTTGTGCATGTTCTATGTATCACTGATTTATCTTTGTGTTCATGTATCCCATGTACTGGTTTACTTATCTATTTAGTATTATCTTAATATTTATTTATTTGTTTGGCTGCTTTGAGACTTAGTTACCACAGTTTGTAGGATCTTTGCTGCATGATGTGGGATCTTTCCTTGTGGTGCCTGAACTTTCTACTTGTGGCACACAGGCGCAGTAATTCCAGCACAAGTGCTTAGTTGCTCCAAGTCATCTTGGGTCTTAGTTCCCCAACCAGGGATTGAACTCAAGTCCCCTGCATTGCAAGATAGAATTTTAATCACTAGACTACCAGGGAGGTTTCTATCCACTCATTACTGATGGGTATTTGGGGAGTTTCCATTTTGAGATTAATGCAAATGTAAGAGTTCACCTAGTCACCTGTTGATTTCCAATTCTGGACTGGAATGAATGTGCAAATGTGTTTTTGTCACTTCACTCGTGTAAGTACCTAGGAGTAGAATAGCTGGTTTGTATGGTGAGCATGATTGCCAAGTTGTTTTACACACTGGTTGTGCCTGCAGCTTCCACCAGCAATGCACATTCGCTGCAAATCTTCCCTGTCTCTCTAATGAATAGTGTGCAGTTTTGTCAATGGCACCATTGTGCTGGCCGTGTATTGCAGTCCCCTAATGGTTGTACTCTGTTGTTCAGTCAATCAGTCGTTTCCGACTCTTTTCGACCCTGTGAACTGCAGCACACCAGGCTTCCCTGTCCTTCACTATCTCCCGGAGTTTGCTCAAACTCATGTCCATTGAGGCAGTGATGCCAGTACTTCGTAATCAATAATGTTCAGTTCAGTTCAGTTCAGTCACTCAATCATGTCAGACTCTTTGTGACCCCATGGACTGCAGCAAGCCAGGTTTCCCTGTCCGTCACCAATTCCTGTGGTCATCCAACCATCCAATCATGATGATGCCATACAACCCTAATGATGTTAATCACCAATTATGTATATAACAGCATACCCATTATTCCTTCTAGAAAGTTAGAAGGAAATACAGTCTTAAAATATTAATTCAGGGGTATGGCACTCAGCATAGGTATCCATGCCAAAGAAGATTTGAACTGTTTACTATTTTCCATGATGCAATGTAATACAGAATATATTAATTACCTTGTATTCAGAGATGAATCATTTCTGATAATTTGTGCCTTTCTAATAATTTTTGAATTTTATGTAATTGTCAAATTTATGAACACATATTTGTTCATGATATCAATTGATTGTCTTAATTTCTGTAAATTCTGGAGCTCTCTCTTTCATTCCTTCTATAGATAAGTTGTATCTTCACTTTTGTTTTCTATTGATCCAGCCAGAAGTTTATTTTTCTGATCTTTAGAAAAATCCTTTCATTTTACTGACTTTTCTTACTAGTTACTATTGACTTATTTACTTGTGTTCTATCGTCCTTGTCTTAGTTATCTTTTTCCTCATTTCTTTAGATATTAATACAAATTATTTTAGATCTTTCTTTTTTCTAATATAATTATTTAAACCCTTAAGTTTCCTCTAGGCAATATCTTAGCAGTATCTCACCTATGTTGACATATTGTGTTTTCATTTATATTTAACAGAAATATTTTTAAAAGCTTTGTGAATTTCACTTGACTCATGGTTTTGTAGAAATGATCTGATTAATGTTCAGGTACTTGGAAACTTTCTAGATAGATTTCTGCTGTCATTTTAAAATTTAATTCTGTTACATGCAAAATACAGTTTTATAGTTTCAGTCCTTTTGATTTTTAAAGATATGTTTTATGCCCCAGCATAAGGTCTATTTTGATGAATTGCCCTTATGCTACCAAAAAGAATGTTCACTCTGCTATTGCTAAATAAAAACTTCACAAATTCAATTACCTTATATTTCTTAACACTCTTTACCAGCTACTGAGAGAGAAGTTTAAATTGTCCACATACGATTGTGGAATTTCCTATTTACTTTTCAGCTCAATCTGCACTTGTTTCTTGCATGAACTTGTGTTAGTATTGTTGTTGTTCAGTTGCTAAGTCATGTCCGACTCTTTGTGATCCCAGGGATTGTAGCCCACCAGACTGCTCTGTCCATGGGCTTCTCCAGGCAGGAATACTGGAGTGGGTTGCCATTTCCTTCTCCAGGGGATATTCCCAGACCAAGAGTCAAACCCATGTCTCCTGCATTGGCAGGTGGATTCTTTATCACTGAGCCATCAGGAAAGCCCCTGTGTAAAGATAAACACGTATTAAAAAAGAATAAAGCAGTAGTACAAACACAGCGACAAATGGCAACTGATCTGTACTATATAGCACAGAGGGCAATAGGGAAAGGTGGGGACTACGGCGACCTGGAGAAGAGCATCTCCTTTAAAGAGGTAGGAGTTCCATTCTAACCAATAGCTGCAGTACAGGAGGAACACAGACCTGTGTTACCAGACTCTCATGTTTGTATTCAAGACACACTAGATCCAGACTTTTATGCATATCTCCCTATTTTTTTTAATGTTTCTAAATACTTAAAAAATAACAACAACAGCAAATCTATGGTGGTTAAGAATATCCATATCAGAAGACTTGGGATCCCTCTACTGGATAGTAAAGGAGGACAGTCCCTTGGAGATTACCAAGTCCAGCTTCCTAACTTGATCTATTGAAAAAGTAAGGTCCAGAGAGGGGAAAGGAAATGCCCAAGACCACACAACAATTTAAGCCCCAAGTTGAGATCTCATTTGGGAAAACAGTTGACTTTTGAACAATATAGGGGTTAATTTGAGCATACTTTATGGCTGGCTGTCCACATCCTTGGTTTCTCCACCAACTGCAGACCCTGTAGTACTGTAATGTTCACTACTGAAAAAGATCCATGTATAAGTGGACCCACACAGTTCAAATCTGCATTGTTCCAGGGTTAACTGTGCTTGCTATTCTGTTAGCCTACTTTCTGCTGATGAAGAGAGACAGACATGGCCTGTGGTGGGTTATGGAGGAAGTGCTGGGGTTGGGGTCACAGTTAATGGGTATACACATTTAGGGTTATAATCTTCTTAATTAATTTCCCACTTTATTATTTTATAATTTTTTAAAGTATTATTCCTTGTCCTAAAATTTACTTTCTCTGATATTAACATGGTTATACCTGTTTTCTTATTAATGGTGGTATATTGTATGTGAATACATATTTATGTTTATTTATAACACCTATCTGTGTTAACATTTGAAATGCATTTCTTGTAGGTCATATAATTGTGTCTATCTATTTCATCCAGTGGGATATTCTCCCACTTTTAACTATAGTCTTTCTTTCATTTCAATTAAGAATATTGTTAAGTTAAAATCTATCCCTTCATTATCTGTTTTGTAATTATACCTCTGCTATTTTCTCTTTTCTCTCTTTTACTTCTTTTTTTTTTTTTGCTCCAATTTCTTCTGTTGTCTTATATCAATACTTTGTATTTCATTTTTAATGGTTTTTCTAGGGTTTTCTACATGCTTCTTAACTTGTCACACTCTGCTTCAGTTAATGTTACATCACTTCAGATAAAATGCAAAAAAATCTTAACAACATAGAAATATAATTTCCCTCCATCCTTCATACTTTGGTTTTCATACATAGGATTTATAACATATTATATGTATGTTACAAGTACCATGGTATACTTTCTGTTATTTCTGTTTTGTAAAAGTGAGAGAATCATATTGACACAGCATTATATTTACTCACACATTTACCATTCCCAACAGTATTAGTTTCAGGAAATCCAAGTTTTCATCTAGCAGCACTGTTCTTCCATCTGAAGGATGTAGACTATAGGCCTCAGGTATGGCTACATGCTTCAGTCTTCTACCAGAGCAAGCCTTCAAGAGAGAAGACAAGTAAGACGTCTTTTAATCTAAACTCAGAAGTTATATCTCATCACTTTTGCCTTATTCTACTAATTATCACAAGTCACTATGCCCTGCTCACATTTAAGGAGAAGAGAACATGAGTCCCAAGACATGGAGACCATTAGGAGCCTCCTCGAATAGTGGGATGCCCATACTAGTAAAGTGTAACTGCTGTTAGGTGTATCCAGAATTTCCCTAATGTGCTATGAAGATTCCAAAGTCTGTATCAGACCACAACATCTTCCAGATCTGAACAAGCTCTGGGAACTGTTCACTTTACAGTTTCCTGAACACTCTATCTGACCTCCCACAGTTTTGCTCAGTATATAGCAACCAGCTTAAGGGGATCCTTGCACATGTTTTGGGGAGCTCTATCTTTGCAGAGCTCAAATCTCTCTAAATTATACCACATCACTCTCCCTGAGCTCTGCCCTCTTTTCTTTCACTCAGTAAGACCATCATATTGAAGTTTACTTTCTCCTCCTGCATGTCATCTGGCAGGTACCTCCAGACAGAAAGCTGGGGCAACTCTAGACTTTCATCATTTGTGTCCCTTACATCAGGGGTCACTGTCACACTGCCCATTGTCCCACATTTGGGCACAGAAGTATTGTCTGTTATGTCTGGTTTATACATGTCCATGGGAAATTGGCAAGTGTGCTCCAGCTGTTTCATATCATCCAGAAGCAGAACTTTTCCAGGGATTTTTTAAACAGTTTTATTTTTCCACATACTCTGTAAATAGTGTAGTTAGAATATATTTTGCTGATATAAATGCTACAAGCACTTCCTCCATGTAAACAATAAAATTAGAGTTCGAAAATGTTTATAACACCCAGGACATGGAAGCAACCTAGATGTTCATCAGCAGATGAATGGATAAGAAAGCTGTGGTACATATACACAATGAAGTATTACTCAGCCATTAAAAAGAATACATTTGAATCAGTTCTAATGAGGTAGATGAAATTGGAACCTATTATACAGAATGAAGTAAGCCAGAAAGAAAAACACCAATACAGTATACTAACACATATATATGGAATTTAGAAAGATGGTAACAATAACCCTGTATGCGAGACAGCAAAAGAGACATAGATGTATAAAACAGTCTTTTGGACTCTGTGGGAGAGGGAGAGGGTGGGATGATTTGGGAGAATGGCATTGAAACATGTATAATATCATATATGAAATGAGTCACCAGCCCAGGTTCAAAGCATGATACAGGATGCTTGGGGCTGGTGCACTGGAATGACCCAGAGGGATGGTAGAGGGAGGGAGGAGGGAGTGGGGTTCAGGATGGGGAACATGTGTATACCTGTGGTGGATACATGGTGATGTATGGGAAAACCAATACAATATTGTAAAGTAATTAGCCTCCAATTAAAATAAATAAATTTATT
>SJYX01018835.1:5368-23165 GCA_006410675.1 Oreotragus oreotragus | reverse complement strand
CAGTGTATGGGGTTGCTGGTGAAGGGAATGGCTACCCACTGGCGAAGGGAATGGTTACCCACTCCAGTATTCTTGTCTTGAAAATTCCACGGGTAGAAGAGCCTGGTGGGCTACAGTGTATGGGGTTGCAAAGAGTCGGACATAAGTGAGCAACTTTCACTTTCATACATATATAGATATAATTACAAATAGCAGGACAACATAAATAATCATGTTATTACCTTAAGAATCAATGTGTTCAATGAAGAAAAAAACAAAAAATAAAATCAAAGAGGCTGAATAAAAGCCCTGAAATTCTAAATTTGAATTAGAAACATCAATATGAGCTCCTGTATATTTTATTCTCTTCTGGAACACAGAATTATCAATACAAACCAATGTGCCAGAAGGCAAGGAAGCTATCAATGACTATTGAGGTCATGCTGAAAGAATGCAGGTGCCAACTCAAAGGGGCTGCTTTGAGCCAGCCAAAGGTAAGACAAACAGGATCAAAAATAACAATAGCTGCAGTGGACTGATATGGACATACTTGTTATTACCAGTGACTTCATAATGATAAACAGACAAACAATAAAACGCCACACCTAGTGAGCATGTGTGGGGAGTTCTAGAGAAACAACTTGTTTTGAAAACTGCTAAAGAAAGGGAGCCATCAAGCACTGATTTTACCTTCTCTGAACCAACTTGACCTCCAGACAGTCAAACAGTTGGTGAGAGGAAGTTCTTTAGAGAATAATCTAGTTAATAAATTAGGAAAGCGTGGTAGAATATAGTCATTATGTAAGCTCTAAATAGGTTTGGGCAAAGATTATCAGTGGCTGCTAAAACTGTTACTGTTATGGGCTGCATCATGTCCCCCTAATTTCATATGTTGAAGCCCTAATTCCCAGTACCTCAGAATGTGACCTTATTTGGAGATAAGGTCTTTATGGAAGTAGTCAAATTAAAGTAGATCACTAGGGTAAGCCCTAATCCAATATGACTGGTGTCCTTATATAAAAAGGGACATGGTGGCACAAGAAGGAAGTGACACAGGCTGAAATCGGTCATCTGTATGCTAAGGAGAGGGACCTGGAGTAGATCCATCTCTCACAGCCCTTGCTAGGAATCAACACTTCTGACTCCAAAACTTTGAGACAATAAATTTCTAAGTCACTCATTTCGTTACAGCAGCTCTAGCAAACAAATGCTGTTATATAAAATTAATGGAAGTTTGATAATGGATACTTCAGGTTGTCATTGCCTAAATCAGCATATCAAAGTTCATTCACATCATAAAAACAGAGATAGGCAGGCATTTTGTGTCTTCTGATAAAAGTACATAATACGCCTGGCTTATGAAGCAGTCTCACCAAAGCACAACAAAATAACTAATCTGGATCTGATTAAACCACATATATGGGGCATAAAAGAACACATGTACAACAAGTGAAAACAATCACAAAAAACAGCAGAGAACTTTAAGAAAAAAAAAACTTTCTAGGGAGAAAATAAAGGAATAGGAAACATTTAGAGCAAAAGAAAATTTAGAAAATTTTACCAGCCGAATGCAAGATGTATACATGTTTGGACCTGCTTTTAAAAAGTAAATAACAAATTATGAGACAGGAAAAATTAGGTTCATTCTCTTATTGTTACTGTTGATATCTGTAAAGTTAAAATAATAATAGTACAAAGTTCATAGTGCTATGGTAAAAAATATGACAATATAGGTAGAGCACTTAGCACAGTGCTTGATGTATAGGATAATTTCAATTATTTATATACTTGGGTATTCTTCAAATTCCTGATACAGTTGTTACCAGTATTAGTTAGAATGATGCACATCTACTCTGTATGTGCTTACAATGGGTGCACACAAGCCCACATACACACTCTGCAACGTATGGAGTCTCAGTGTGAGCCTACACTGAGCTGGAAGACTAAACTACCCCTTCCAATCCTCATTCTCATGTAGCCCTTGAAAGGTCACCTTTGATAGGAGATGCAGGACAATAACATTGTGGAAGTCTGAAAGAAAAGCCAAGCCAAGGGTTAGGAAGGGAGGCAAAGGGCATTTTCAGGCAGTTAAATACGCCACTAAACGTCTTCTGAGAATTAGGTTGTTCCATGCCTCCTATCTTTGAGAAAAGATAAACACAATCTTTTAGCATCCACAGGCGAGGCCTCAGAGACAATCCATGCTTTTCAGCCAGCTGGATCATGTTTGAACAAGAGGCAGAACACATGTGGTCATTAATAGTGTTAATGGCCCTTTGGTTAAAAGCCATCATTTTGACATAGGAAATGTTACAGCTGACCACTATAGTGAGTTAGGTCACTGCATCTTAAAAATTTTCATTTCAATTTTTCAAACATTATTTGGTTTGAGAAAGAGGATACAAAGAAAGAAATACAGTTTGCATTTTCAACAAATATACAATCTTGTTTGCATCACAGGAAAATAAGACATGGAAAGAATACATCCTAAGAGAGTTATAAATCTCATGGGCCTTTAGGAGATTAAAGTGAAGTAAGGTATCAGATGAGAACAAGTTTTTATCTGGTTGAGAATACTGTAAAATTCCTCATGAAAAAAAAAATGGGGTTTGAGAGAGGCTTCTAAGGAAAGAAGAGAGATGAGGAAGTGGTGGAGTAGGGGAAGCTATATGGGAATAAAGAAGAGAGGACATTTCAGCAGGGCTGGAGGGTTGCCACATGAAATACAGGATGCCCAGTTAAATGTGAATTTCAAGTCAAGAACTAATAGTTTTAATATAAGAATGATCTATAAAATATTTGGGATCTACTTGAATTTGAAATGCAATAGATGTGTTTAGAGAAATAGTTGTTTTATAAAAGTTTAGGCTTCATAAAGAAAGGAAATGTTTGAAAGACATTATGGTCATATGCAGAAGCAGAGGGTCTCAGCTTCCAGACAGGAGAATGAAAACTTAATTTTATGGGGACTGCAGAGATATTTTTGGTTTGTTTTTATCTTTTTTTAAATGTGGGATTGATATGACCTGACATGCACGGTAGGAAGAATATGATGACAATGATGAGAACAAGTAAAATTAAAATAGGAAATTGGCCAGGAAGTAACAGAGAGCTGAGCTGTTAACTGAGGTGATGGAAGTGGTTTGGACATGGCCATGGTCTAGATAGAGAGGAAGCATCAGATTGGATCTTGGGACAAAAGAGGTCGAGAGTCAAAGATGCCTACACGTCTCTGTCTATTGACTACGAGGCTGATGTCTTTTGTTAGTAGTTGGGTAAGGAGAAAAAGCTGATTTGAGGGAAAACAGATAATGCAAAATAGGGGTCATGTCAGTAATAACTGTCAGAGCAAGCCTCTACATACAGACGCTCGGCAAACAATTAAAAATATTTTTCTAATCTCAGTGATTTCATGTTTAAGTTATTTAAGCTGTTAAATTCAATGAGTTGCTCAAAATTCAAGGAACCCCTCTAGTTCACAACCAGAGACAAAAAAAAAAAAATTGATAGAACAGCAAAAAGACAGAAGAACAAAAATAACGAAAAAATTGTGCTTGGAAACTCTGAAGTCAAGGTCAGTCAACACTCTTAAAATCATCCAGAGAGGTCAAGACTATAGACTGAGAGCCAGCAATCGTTCTGGTAAGTTTTGACATGTTTTAGGAATGGAACACGGGTGGGAGCCATGCCTTTGGAGACTACAGAATAGATGGATGGTGAGGAAACAGAGGAAACCAAAGCTATTCAAGGAACCATGCTTGAAGACAAAAGAGAAGTGAAGGTGTCAGCAGGGGAAGATTTAATAAAGAAGAGAGCAAAATCTGAAGAGCATCCAACAATAAGATTAAATGTGGATGTGGAGAGATAAGCCTTAGCAAGAAGAGAGAAACTTCCTCAGAGTTAAATGAAAGAAAAGGAGGACAGACAGAATTTTAAGGATTTGATGTGTGACACTGAGGCAGCTGATATTTTGTTTCCACTCTGAGTAAGAAAGGAAGTGACATTATATGCGTTGAGAGGAGCAGGGTGGAGAGCTCATGGCTCATGGACAGATCCCATTGCCTGCCATATCTTACAGCACATCACAGGCTTCCATCCTTTATATGGATTCCCGGCAAAGTGGAAGAGGAAGTAATAATGATTGCAGGGTTATTTTTTGGTATGACACATTTTGCTGCAGCAAGGGAACTCTGAGCTTAAGAAGCACAACAGAATGTAATTTTTTTCTCTGTGCTGAATGCCTGTTGCACAGTAGCAGCAGACCGCTTCAGACACCACTCTCCTATTTTAGAGGTTTTACAGAACTGTGTGCCATCTCTGGTGTGTAAAATATGATTTGACATAGTTCACAAAAATAGCAAACAGCTAACTCTATTCTTGTGTCTTTATATAAACTAAGTTATAGCATCTCACATTGAGTTTGAATATAGCAAAATGTGGAATCCATTTAATGATATGGTCTTATGACTTTGGATTTCCTGATTAAAGGGCCTTTCAGGTACATTCAGAAAATCCCATTAATACCATAATTGCTTAAAAAAAAAACCCAGTGATACATGCTCTCAGGCAAGAAGTTTCAATCTCCTGATTTTCTGTTTAGAATCGGTATGGTCATAACTATGTCAATACCTATGTTATACTATAAGGATTTTCTGGTGCATGGGCTTAGGAGGTGACAATGAATTATTCCTGAAAAGACAACTACAAAGAGAAAAGGGAAGATTGTCCAGTCTAAGCCTAGGAAATGTTATATCAGACGATTGAAAATGATTAAGCCATGATATAGAATCATAGGAACAATGAAATTGAGATTTGAAAGAGAATTTAGGAATGATTTTGTCCAATCCCTGTCTCTTTAAGGCTGGGTAATCTGAAACTCATAGAGGAAATAGCTTATTGAAGAGTACAAACTAGTCAGGCCACATATGTCTTTGACTCAAAGTCCCAGGTGTCTCCACTCTGCCACAATGACAAATTTCTACCCAGTTTCTGGATAATTAATCCCAGGGACAGAATAATAGGTATACCGTATGTACTAGGCACTCAGTGAATGCTTTCTTAATTGAACAACTGTAGCTCTGTCACTGACACAGGCAGGAGTTAGAGAAACACACTTACTATACAGCTTTCCCACTAAGGCTTATAACATAGTAAGGCTATGTCAGGCACAATAACTTTAAAGAAATATAGCTTAGTATTTACATGTATTAACAGCCCACTCCAGTACTCTTGCCTGGAAAATGTCATGGCAGAGGAGCCTGGTAGGCTGCAGTCCATGGGGTTGCGAAGAGTCGGACACGACTGAGCAACTTCACTTTTCACTTTCATGCATTGGAGAAGGAAATGGCAACCCACTCCAGTACTCTTGCCTGGAGAATCCCAGGGACGGGGAAGCCTGGTGGGCAGCCGTCTATGGGGTCACANGTATTGTCAAACTCTAGGGTCCCTAATTTAATATGAAAACTACATCCAGAGAGGAAATTAAGATTTTTCTACTTTTTTAATCCAGATTTATGTCTTAACAAATACCTAGAATCATGATTGCCCCTGAAAAGAAAATTACAGATATTCCATTTTTTACTTATAATTTAAAAGATTTTGTTTTACTATTAATATTTATATAGTAATAAGAAAAGTAAATCACATAGTCAAAGAGAAAGAACCTCTGATAAACTCATCAATTTACAGAGAATCATATATTATTCAAAGGTTAAATTTGAAGAACAATAGAGTTAATCATAAAGATATGAAATTTCTAAATGATTTCTTTTTAAAGAATCTGCTGTTAATATAAAGGGGAACGTGAATAAAATTGAAAAAGACTGACAAAGAGATGCTTCTAGCCAAAACAGTAATGTTAAATGAATTACAAATACTAAATAAATCATATATACTTACACATTATTCTGCAACTATACTTTGTTTTACTTGTCCTTGGAGAGAAATGTTTCTATCAGAAATCCTGCATATTTAAATATTGCCTTAGATAATGTTATTTCAATATAAAAAATAAACTAAGAATTACGTCAACTAAAGCTATGGCATGGTCCTATAGTCATAGACTGAAGAGTAATCTAAAAGCTGTTCAAATGTTTATTCAGGCAGAAATAAAGGGCACAGATTCTCAAAGAGAAATGGGTTTTAATAAAAACTTATACAGTTGTCCACCAGAGGTATAGATCCAGATGAACCAATGGATAAGGAAATTCTGTGTGGGATTGTTTCAAACTCATTTGAAGTCACATGCACTTGGAAAACCCAAAACAATCAAAGTAAGTACATTATCTAGACATGCTTTCAAATCTATTTCTCCCCGCTGGGTATCAACAACCGGAGAGGGCTGATTTGTTCTTTTCGTCTTTTTTACAGCTAAATGAGCATGCAAACCTTCAAAAGAGAGGTAAAAATGGAAACGACAGTACCATTGATGAATCTAAAATAATCTCTGTGAACCAGTGTCAGTGAAATGGGCAAAAAGACATACAAACATCCCAAGTGAGTAGTAGCTCTGTAAGAAAATGAGAATTTAGGATGACCAACATTACAAAAGATATTTTTGTATATCGATCCCTTGATGCATTTTGTTAGAGGCCACTAACAACTTTCTATAAGCAATCTAGCAACGAACAATTAACTTTTAAATCCCTTCCAAAATTTTTTTGTTTAGACCCTACCATATGCAAGAGATTATGTTATGCACAGTGAGAAAAGCAGACTCATCCTTCACAAATTGTGGCCTCAAGAAGCTTACAGGTCTAGTGGGGAAGACATGACAAGAAATAACTTCAAAACAAAATAAGAAGAGTAAAGAGCTTAAAGAGCAGTAAAAGTAATGTGTGTCATAAGAAGTCAGAGGGCTTTCCAGGTGGCACTAGTGGTAAAGAACCCACTTGCCATTGGAGGAGATATAAAAGATATGAGTTTGATCCCTGGGGTCAGGAATCCCCTCGGGGAGGGCATGGCAACCCACTCCAGTATTCTTGCCTGGAGAATTTCATGGACAGAGGAGCCTGGGAGGCTACAGTCCAACAGGTCACATAGAGTCAGACACGACTGAAGCAACTTAGCACGCATGCATGCAAGAAGTTAGAAGAGGATTTCACCCACAGTCCAGTAAAGACTCCACCTTCCAATGCAGGGGGTGTGGGTTCAATCTCTGGTTGTGGAACTGCTGCTGCTAAGTCACTTCAGTCGTGTCCGACTCTGCGTGACCCCATAGACGGCAGCCCACCAGGCTCCCCCGTCCCTGGGACTCTCCAGGCAAGAACACTGGAGTGGGTTGCCATTTCCTTCTCCAATGCATGAAAAAGAAAAGTGAAAGTGAAGTCGCTCAGTCTGTCCGACTGTTAGCGACCCCATGGACTGCAGCCCACCAGGCTACTCCGTCCATTGGATTTTCCAGGCAAGAGTACTGGGGTGGGGTGCCATTGCCTTCCCCGGGTTGTGGAACTAAGATCCCACATACTGGAGGGTGCAGCCAAAATGAGTAAAATAAATGAATATTTTATATCATATGAAATAATGAATGAAATACAGTCATTAAAATAAATGAATAAATAAAACGTGTTTATTTATTCATTTATTCAGCTGGGCTGATCAGAGAAGAACATTGAGATCAAGTGGGGATATCTGTGATGGGCCTGGAAATATGTATGTGATTTGGACAATCTCAGGAGATAAACATAAGGGAACAGAAACAATACCAGTGAAGGTGGACCTGTGAGAAAGTATCCATGGCTCACCCAGAAATTCTACTGGCTAACAAGGCGCACTGAGGAAAGAGGAGTAATTAAAGATGAAGTAGGACACCAAGACCAGGACCAGTGTGGGAGAGCTGAAAAGTATGGCCTTTGTTGGGTAACTGGGGAGCTGGTAAAAGTTTCTGAGCAGGAAAAAGCATCATCAAAATTGTGCTTTAGAAAAATCAATCTAGCTGTAATTGAAGTAACTGAACATCAATCAAAGGCAGATGATATAGCACAGTGAATATAATGTAAGCCTGCAGGAATTCAGGAATTCATTTATAAAAATGTAATTTATATGCATCTTTTCAGTTACACAGCTCTATAAACTGTCTTGCTCATAGACTATTAACTAATTATATAAGCATCTAAAAAGGTCATAAGTACTATAAAATGATATCACAAAACCTTTTGCCTCTGCCTGGAAATCCTTCCACCCTCTTTCCCTTCTGGTAAACTTCTTATCCTGTAGGTCTAAGTTTAAATGTCACTTCCTCAGAAAGGCTTTTTAAAATCACTTATCCAAACTAGGTCTACCTGTTTTGTTTTGTTTTTTCCCTTTCAAAAGAATATATACTTTTTTCTTCACAGCATTTATCACAATTTATAATTATATATTTTGGTCAATAATTTGATTAAAATCTCTCTCTCCCACTAGATTGTGAGAGGAAGGACATTACTATTTTTGTTCATCATCATATTCTCCAGAGCCTAAAAAGTACAATACAGGGTAAGTAAAGTGAAAGTCACTCAGTCGTGTCCAACTCTTTGCAACCTCATGGACCATACAGTCCATGGATTTCTCCAGACCAAAATACTGGAGTAGGTAGCTTTTCCCTTCTCCAAAGAATCTTCCCAACCCAGGGATCAAACCCAGGTCTCCCTCATTGCAGGCAGATTCTTTACCAGCTGAGCCACAAGGGAAGCCCAAGAATACTAGAGTGGGTAGCCTATCCCTTTTCCAGGGGACCTCCCCGACCCAGGAATTGAACCAGGGTCTCCTGAATTGCAGGTGGATTCTTTACCAACTGAGCTATCAGGGACAACACAGGGTAGGTACCTGATAATAAACATTTGGTCTGTGAAGAATGAATGAATGAAGAGAAGAACAGGTTTTTAGGCCACCACTGTAATGCCCCTCTCTGCTAAAATGCTATTGGTAAAAATACTTTCTTCCAAAGGGAAAATTTAAAGAAATCTTAAATTTCAACTTAGAACAAGGCCAAATTCCTCTCTTCTAAAATCAGAATAAAATTTGTCTTTTAGAATCATAATAAAAGTCTATACTTCTTACACAGAAAATCTTAAATCAAATATTCCAGCCAGAATATACATTTCTACTCCTCATATTTTTATGAGAAAATTCATAAAGCAACTACTAAATAACTGGAATAAGGAATGGAATCTGAGTACAGAGTAAACATTATAAGTCAGTTGTAAATAGGTGATTATATACTTGTAGTAACTCCTTGATTTATTCATGCCATGTTAGAGCCTCAAGAAGAACTTCAGTATTCAACAGGAAATGTTTTATGTTAACCTAAATCATCACTGGAGTAGACAAAACCCTCAAAGAAAGATGACCAAATTTCTTCACAAACAATTCATTTCCACATAATAAATATATGGCTTTAAATCACATGCTCTTTATACTTTTGACCTCCAGGCCACAAACATGGTACAATGTTTCATTCATATAATAATATATTCATAGGAGATGAGCAAGGAATCTTATTCAGTCATTAAAAACAACAAAATAATGTCATTTGCAGCAACCTGGGTGGACCTAGGAGCTTCCCTGGTGGCTCAGTGGTAAAGAATCCACCTGCAGTGCAGGAGACACAGGTTCAGTCCTCGGGTTGGGAAAATCCCCTGGAGGAGGACACGGCAACACATGCCAGGATTCTTGCCTGGAGAATCTTATGGACAGAGGAGCCTGCAGGGCTACAGTCCATTGGTCGCAAGAGTCAGACACAACTGAAGTGACTTAGCACACACGTACTGATGGATCTAGAGATTGTCACGCGGAGTGAAGTAAGTCAGACAGAGAAGGAGAAATATCATATGGCATCCCTTATATGTGGAATCTAAAAAAGAAATTATACAACTGAACACAGATTTAGAGAATGAACTTATGGTTCCCAGTGGGGAAGAATGGAGGTTAAGGGATGGGGAGTTTGGGATGGACGTGTACACACTGTTTAAAACGGATAACCAACAAGGACTGTATAGCACAGGGAACTCTGTTTAATGTCATGTGGCAAACTGGATGGAAAGGGAGTTGGGGGAGAATGGTATATATGTGGCTGAATCCCTTTGCTGTCCACCTGAAACTATCACAACATTGTCAACTGGCTACACTTCAACATAAAATAAAAAGTTTAAAAGGAAAAAAAATGATTAGCAATGTAATGAACTTTTTTTTTTTTTGTGTACTTTACAATACTATATTGGTTTTGCCATACATTGACATGAATCCGCCATGGGTGTACATGAGTTCCCAATGCTGAACCCCTCTCCCACCTCTCTCCCCATATCATCTCTCTGGGTCATCCCAGTGCACCAGCCCCAAGCATCCTGTATCCTGCATCGAACCTAGACTGGCAATTCATTTCTTACATGATAGTATACATGTTTCAATGCCATTCTCCCAAATCATCCCACCCTCCCCCTCTCCCACAGAGTCCAAAAGAAAAGTCCAGAGGAGTTCAACATGTGGCACTTGGGACTTTATGACCAGATGCAGCCCTCATAAAAATTTAGAAAAATCACCTAATTCACCGGTATACCTGTACTAGGAAGGCCTAACCAGCAGTAAGGAACTAAGGAAGTTGGCTGAACTCAAAATGCTGAGCTAACTTGGTACACTGGAGTACCTAGAACCAAAGGAAAACAGGATTTTCATCATTCATTTGGAGGTCTTTGTGCAACTAAATTCTGCAAACCAGACGCACTACAGAAACTGAAAATGAAAAGATCAACACAGATTTGTGCAAGGAGGTAGATCGTTTTGCTATAAAGAGATATCTGCATTCTCAAAAAAACCACTACACAAAAACTGCACAATAGAACACATATGCTTTATGAAAAAATGCAGTTAGGGACACAACGTTAAAAAATTTTGTCAGGGACACATACACAAAATACAGGAATCCAATACAACTGGTAGCACAGTTTCACACATATTAAATGGTTAGGAAAATATATAAATATTGTACTTTATCTTAAAAAAGACCTGAAGCTTGTTTGTGAATGTGAGTGCTTGAAAGGTTGTAGCTTGTGAATTAATTGTTAAGTGATAGAAATAAGGTTATCTGAAATTGCAGTGTCCAACTCTTTGCGACCCCATGCCCACCAGGTTCCTCTGTCCATGGAATTCTCCAGGCAAGAATACCGGAGTGGGTAGCCATTCCCTTCTCCAGGGGATCTTCCTAGGTATCTTGCATTGCAGGCAGATTCTTTACTGTCTGAGCCACCAGGGAAGCCCAAATTGCTTCCTAATATATAATAAACATGCTGAGATAAATTCTCAAGTTTTAATAGCTGAACTGACTGTATGGGTATTTAGAATCAAACAACCAGTGCCAACTGGATACTGCAATCGTTTCTCATTGCTCAAATGTCTTGAGTTCATAAGACTTTGAAGAATCACAGACTCTCTAATGGGAAAAAAGTCACAATTCCTAAATAGATTTGTGTAAGTCATATGGCCAAACTCTGGAAATATTGGAGCCTGCTAGGCTCCATGAAAGTACAATCTTCTTCATAAAATCATTGCCTTTATAAAGCAATAAGTATATAGTGACATTAAATCTAAATATTACTGGTAAACATTTGATCAAATCTAGTTTTTTCTTAGAAATTAGGATCATCTTGTCCTGTCATCTTCACTATCATCATTAGCACACCTTCTCATATTTTCTCTTCACCCTCAGCAGTCACTACCATGATAACCAAGGCAACGAAGCCAACACACTGGCATTCCTGAACTCATAAATCTTTCCGATTGCACTGCTCTTGTCCTTGGAGCTAGGCTGGTATCATAACAATGGTCATATAGTGAAAAGAGTATCTGTTAACAGATCCCATTTCACCTGTTTTTATTTAGGAAAATCCAACCTCCAGGAGAAATGTCTGAGCCTCTATTTACAGTATTTATTGAGCATTATTTATTTCACAGGCTTGTAAGCATCAAGAGCACTCAGGTCAGTGCTTTATAAAAAATAGGGGCTTATTTATTTCCATTGAATAAATGTTAGTTGAACTTACTTGATTGGTTTTGCTATTTATCCAAGACAACTTCAGTACCAAAATATTAGATTCCATTTTCAAAAGCAACGCAGTCAGCAGTCACCACTAGTCAAAGATTATTTTTACTTGTTTTTAATTACTATGAAATTAGAAGATGATTGCTGTAAAAAGAATTTGGAAAACTCGAGTCTTGAGGGCACTAAGCCTTGAGAGGATACTAACAGCACCTCTATTCCTCACCTCAAGAGAGAACTAATTTTAATGGCTCTCAGGTAGTATTCCAGACGCTTTCTATACCTATATGTAAGAACATATTATGCATTATTTTTAGTAAGTAAGATCATACTATATCCTCATATTGGCTTCCCAGGTGGTGCCAGTGGTCAAGAACCCTCCTGCCAATGCAGGAGATGCAAGAGACGCAAGTTCAATCCCTGGGTTGAGAAAATCCCCTGGAGAAGGGAACGGCAACCCATTCCAGCATTCTTACCTGGAGAATCCCATGGGCAGAGGAGCCTGGAGGGCTACTGTCCATAGGGTTGCAAAGAGTTGGATACAACTGAAGTGACTTAGCACACACACACATGTATTCTCATATAAGTTACTTTTTTCCCTAAATTTATAGTGCAGTCATTTTTCATTGTCAATAATATATTCATACAGTCTTTGTTTTAGTGACTATGTAATATTCCAAGGTACATAAGCACCTTAAAATATTTAATAAATTGTTATCAATAGTCAAGTAAATTGTTCTCAAATTGTTTCTATTATAAGCAATGCAATAAAAAAATCTTATTACATATAGCTTTGTACCTTAGAATAAATGTATTTGTAGAAAGTATTCTTAGAAGTAGCACTGCAGATGTAAAATATATGAATATTTATAATTTTGATAAATGCCAAACTGTCTTCAAGAAAGGATATGAGAATGCCTGTTTCATTACATCCTTTTCACCATTAGAAATTTCCAAGTTTTTCATCTTCGTCAAATTGGTAAGTGAAAAATGGCATCTCAATCTCATTTTACCTCTTTAATTATAAGTGAAACTAAGTAACTTTTCAAATTTTTAATATTTTTATTTTTCTATAAAGTCATATGATTATCCATTTTTATACTGGGTTGCTCATATTTTCTTGTTGACTTATCAGTGATCTCTGAATATTACCAACATCAATCCTTCTGTCAAACATTTTACAATTATTCTTTCCCACTTGAGTGTTTGTTCATTGATTCTTATTATGGTGATTTTGCTATGCAAAGGCCCTTGCTTTTTATGAAGTCAAATTGTTAATCTTTACCTCGATGGTCTCTGGGTTTAGAGTTATACTTAGGAAGACCTTTTCTGCCCTAAGATTATTAAACTACTTGCCCAAATTTTCTCCTTAAAATAATAACAAGTAATTTTTACTGAATGCTTACTCGGGGCCAAGCACTATTCTAAGCACTTTGTATCCTCACAACACTTTGCACTTAATCCTTGTATCCTTTGCACTTAATCCTCACGACAAGCTTAGTAGGTGGGTAGTGTTATTATCGCCATGATACAGATGAAGATTCTGTGACTATGGATAAGGTTTAAACTCATCTGAGGTTACACAGCTGGTATGTAGCAGTGCCAAGATCTCAACTCAGATCAGGAAATTCATCAACTTTAAGCTTTAACTACTGATTTTCTCTAACTCTTAGTGATTCCACTAAGAAAAACAAGCAGTTCACATACTTATACATACCTTTACCTCTTCTTTCTTCCTTATCTTATATTTATTATGTAATTCCTTTTTCATTATTAATTGTACAGCCTTTACATTTCTTCTATTGCAGTTACTCATATTTTAGTTCCATACTTAAATGGATTCCCATACTCTGGGAGTCCTTTAATAAATCTGTTTCTCCACTCTCAAATTCTTTATCCTTATTTATCACTGAGCAGACTAATTTTATTCATGAGGCAGTTTAGGGGCAACTAGATCTTCAAATGTTTGCGAATATCATTTGCCACCTTTATATGTAAACCACTGCTTGACTAGGCATCAAGTCTGCCCACATACAGAGACACTGCTCCACTGCCTCCTGACTTTGAGTGTTACCATGATACCTGAGCTTCCCTGGTGGGGCAGTCAGTAAAGAATCCACCTGTAATGCAGGAGACCGACTACCATGCAGGAGACCCCGGTTTGATCCCTGGGTTGGGAATATCCCCTCAAGAAGGAAATGGCAACGCACTCCAGTCCTCTTGCCTGGGAAATCCCATAGACAGCCACGGAGCCTACTGGGCTACAGAGGAGCCTAGTGAGCTACAGTCCATGGGGTCGTAGAGTCTGACAAGACTCAGCGACTAAACCACCACCCACCACCACCCTGATACCTGAGGCCAACCTGATTCTCCCCCTCTAGGGTAACTTCTTTTCTGCCTGGAAGCCTGTAAGAGCCTTTTCTCAGGCTTGAAGTATACTAACTTGCTATTATATGCTTACTTGGTATTGACTGTCCTGTCTCAGTTTTTCCTGGAACTGTGTGCCCTTTTAATCTGTAGATTACAAATTTCCTCCATCTCTAAAGGCCTTTTCCTTCCATTATATACCTAAATATTTTCTATCCATTTGTCCTGCTCTCTTTATTAGGAACACCAATAATGCCTATGTTGGATCCTCTCTGCCTGTCTTTATTGTCTATAGTATATTAGATAGAACTTTTAGTTGTACATCTACAGCAGAAGGTAAACTTGAACTAGCTTGGGAAAAGGAATGTATTGAAAAGACTCTAGAATACCCCACATAACTCCAGGAAATGCATAAAGAGCAGCTGGCCCTCAGGGATAACTGGAACCACAGACATGAACACCACCACTACCAGGACTGTTGATCTCAACCAGCAGTGTTTCTCTCGTCTTTTATTTTTTCTTCTACGTGTTGTCTTGGTTCTTGCCACCACAGGGAGACCAACTTCCTTCACAAGGCAGGAAACATGGTGGCCAGCTGCCGAAGTCTCACATCCCATGATTCTTACTGCAGTGAGTGATTGCCTTGCTTTCCTTTTTTATTTTTAATTTTTTTTAATTTAAATTTATTTATTTTAATTGGAGGCTAACTACAATATTGTATTGGTTTTACCATACATCAACATGAATCTGCCATGGGTGTACATGTGTTCCCCATCCTGAACCCCCCTCCCACCTCCCTCCCCATACCATCCCTCTGGGTCATCCCAGTGCACCAGCCCCAAGCATCCTGTATTCTGCATCGAACCTGGACTGGCAATTTGTTTCTTATATGATATTATACATGTTTCAATGCCATAATTCCAATTGTTAAAAATCCTACGTTCCCTTCAAATTAATATATATGTATTTTTCTAGAATTTCTGTTTCCCAAAATAATCCTGAATCTGAAATATATGCTTAGAGTAAAGCAGTTTAGCCAACTTTGGTCTGCTAATTCATTACCTATTCATTTCTGTTCATTTGTTTTGGTCAACATTCTACAAAACTCATTGTCATTTCTTCCTCCCCACTTCATTATAGGTTAGAAGTCCAGTATAAAAAGATTCTGTTCCCTTAGCCTTATTTCTCCCTCTGTTCTAAGACTGTCTCTTATACACATCTAGATGTGTATAAGAGACAGAATTCAGAGATTTAAAACATTTGACTCCTTTAGTAAGGTTTAAGACAGACTTCTATAGGCATATTTAGCAAACCGGAGTGGGGAGAAGTGAATGCTAGTGGTAGAGGCAAGGCTAGTGGGATCAGAAGTAAAGGAATGTCGAAGCTGTTAACAAAGAATGTCACTAAGAGAGGACAATGGGGTCCAGGCCAGGTGGAAACCAGGGGATCAGAGAATTAGGAGAGATCAAATGATGAGAGTTCAGGACAAGGATGAAGAACAGGAAAGAGAGAGCACAGGGAGGCTGAAGTTTACCCTCTGACAGCCACTCATTATTGTAAATGGACAACATAATATATAAAATCATGCCGAATAAGAGATGAAGAAGCGTCTAGAAATGAGGCCATTTTTTCTGACATCATCTTAGTTAAGACCACACATTTGTTTGTTTTCACACATGAGTAGTTTCCACTTTTCTCCAAAATAGATTCCTGGAAAAAAACATCATGAAAGTCTGCCTTTTCTCAAAGGAATAATAAAGATATTGGTTGCTGACCTCCTGGTTGTGACTCAACATTAAGTAAATCAGAGATGAGAGCAAGAATATATCATAAAAAGCAAAGATATAGTAATAGTCATGTATAACAATTTAAAACAGCAAAGCTATGTTTCAAGTTTTAGAATGGTAGACTTTTTAGAGCAAAGGTGAACTTCAGAGCATGTTGACTCTACTCTCTGCATGCAAAAGATGAGACTCAAACTGAAGTTACAACGATTAAATCAATTTTTCCAATTCAACAAAGCTATGTTTTTGATTTCAAATAAATGTCTTCACATCCTATTTCAAAAGAAACCCATACTAAGAGCAAAATTATACTGTTTATTTTGAATATATATGGATATATAATCTACTTACAGTGAATCTACAGAAATGAAAAATGCAATTGTATAGTATCATAATTTTGGACTATCTAACATTAATACATTAGCTGTACATATAGTCGCCCATCTGTATCCAAGGATATGAAACCCATAGGAGCTGAAAGTACTAAGCCACTTTATGTAAGGAACTTGAGCCAATATGAATATTGAAAGCAGACTGAAAAAGAAAACCCACGTATTCTGACATTTACTGGGGCTCGGGAACCAATTCCCCAGGGATACCAAGAAACAACTGTACAATGAATTTTAACTTGTTTCTATAGTCTCCACTTCAGAAAAAATAAAAAGGAATTCTTAGCCAACTCTTTACATGGTAGTTGGAAGTTGGACACAATTCAAATGTTCAACAATGAGGAATAACTAAGGAAAGAAGTGAATGTTAACTTTCTAAAATGTTATATAACCTCTTAAAATGGACAACACTGAATCATGGAAATGTGTATTCAAAAGAATGATGTGAGAGAAATGGATACAAACTAGTAGGTATTCAGCGGTAAATTCAGCGAACAATAATAAATAGTTGAAAATTAACTGACATTGTATTTTTTTTCTATAAAGTTCTTCCATGTCCATAACATAAACCAATGAAAAGCAAGTAGATGAAAGAGTAAGCTGTCAGGCAAGTGTGGGATGAAGCTTTCTCTCTCTTGATATTAAGTTCCTCGGCAGCTAGAAAGAGGAGCAAGGGTTCACAAAAATCAGTTTACTATTTATTTATTTCAAAGAGAATGTTTACATCACATATATATTCAAAGAATTCCCTTAAAGCTTTCGTTTCCAAGGCCCAGAGAAAACAATAGTTTGAATTCTTTTCATTCATTTCCATTTCACTGCCTCCAAATGGAATAAGGAAGAAGTCAGAGGGGTAGCCTGTAAGTTCCAGAGGGAGAGGGGTGACAAGAACACTCATCCTCCTTGGCAGTTCGTTAAAACTTGCTTAAATTTATAACAAATATAAACAAGCAAAACCAAGTCAAGACAAAAAACTAGAGCAGACAAGTAAGTCTTTGAAAAAACAAAAAACGAACTGAAAGCATACAGAAAGCAACTAGATAAGAGCATGCTTAATCAGAAAAAGTGTGTCTGAGTGATAAATACTATCTTATAAATACTGATAAATACTATCTTAGCCCATCTTAACAATCCACAAAGCAGAAGGAATTTGGGGGAAGAAAAAGGATGGGATGACAAAGGTACAAGTGACAATTAACCAGAACCAACTTGAAAAGTGCTTGACACTGGAGGACGTATATTTTTAATAATAACCTGACCATTGGCATCAT
>SJYX01018833.1:0-12380 GCA_006410675.1 Oreotragus oreotragus | reverse complement strand
CTGTTTTTTCCACAGAGGTTCAAGTTACTGACTGGTGTCCTTTGATTTCAGCTTGAAGGAATTCCATAACATTTCCCTAGAGCAGATCTGCTAGTAACAAATTCTCTCAGTTTTTACCTAGGAAAGTCTTAACTTATCCTTCACTTTTTTTATCCTTCATTTTTTAAAGGATCAGTCAATTCAGTTGCTCAGTCAGGTCCAACTCTTTGTGACCCCGTGGACTGCAGCACACCAGTCTTCCCTGTCCATCACCAACTCACGGAGCCTACTCAAACTCAAGTCCATTATGTCGATGGTGCCATCCAACCATCTCATCCTCTGTCATCCCCTTCTCCTCCTGCCTTCAATCTTTCCCAGCATCAGGGTCTTTTCCAATGAGTCAGTTCTTTGCATCACGTGGACAAAGTACTGGAGTTTCAGCTTCAGCGTCAGTCCTTCCAATGAACATTCAGGACTGATTTCCTTTAGGATGGGTTGATTGGATCTCCTTGCAGTTCAAGTGACTCTCAAGAGTCTTCTCCAATACCACAGTTCAAAAGCATCAATTCTTTGGCACTCAGCTTTCTTTAGAAAGCTGGATGTGAGAGTCCCAACTCTCACATCCATACGTGACTATTGGAAAAACCATAGCTTTGACTAGACAGACCTTTAAAGTAATATCTCTACTTTTTAATATGCTTTCTAGGTTGATCATAGCTTTTCTTTCAAGGAGCAAGCATATGTTAATTTCATGGCTGCAGTCACCATCTGCAGTGATTTTGGAGCCCCCCAAAATAAAGTCTCTCATTGTTTCCATTGTTTTCCCATCTATTTGCCATGAAGTGATGGGACAAAATGCCATGAATGTTGAGTTTTAAGCCAACTTTTTCACTCTGCTCTTTCACTTTCATCAAGAGGCTCTTTAAAGGATAATTTTGCCAAATACAGAATTCTTGGTTGACAAATTTCTTTTAGTACTTCCGATATGTTTCTTCTGTATCATACCACTGCCTCTGGCCACCATGATTTCTGATGATAAATCAACTGTTAGCCTGTTTAAGAATTCCTTGTTTGTGAAGAATTCCTTCTCTCCTCTTGCTTTCAAGAATCTATTTTTGGCTTTTATTTTTGAAAGTTTGATTATGATGTGTCCATCTTTGTTTTTTTGAGTTTATCTTATCTGGATTTTGTTTATCTTCTTGGATGTGTAGGTTAATGTTTTTCATCAAATTTGATAAATTTTCAGTTATTATTTCTTTAAACATTCTTTCTACCCCTTTCTATCTCTCCCTGTCCTCCTGGGACTTCTGTTATGCATATACTGGTGTTCTTGGGGGTTCCCCACAGTTCTCTAAACCTCTAAGTTCATTTTTCTTCACTCCTTTTTCTTCCTGTTTCTTGGACTGGATCATCTCAATTGACCTATCTTCAAGTCTCTTAATTCTTTCTTCTCCCTGCTCAAATCTTCTTTGAGCCCCTCTAGAGAATTGTTTAATTCAGTGATTGTGTTTTCCAACCCTAGAATCCTTATTTGGTTCTCTTACATGTAGTTTCTGTTCTTTATTGAAATTCTCTGTTTGTTGAGACATTGTTCTCATACTTTACGTCTTTATACATGATTTCCCTTGGTTCTTTGATTGTTTAAAGTAGCTGATTTATAGTCTTTGTCTGGTATGTGGAACGTCAGGCTTTCCTAAGGGCCGCATCTATTGGTTATTCTCTGTGCACAGTCCCTGCATGAAGTTGTATGGCCACGACCCGGGGAAAATGCTTTTATACCTGTGTAGGATGTAAAGGTCCTCCTTTTTTCTGTCTGCTGTGTGCTAAAGGCAGAGGGTCAAAAATGAGAAGGCTACTGCTCATAACTCTTAATTTACCATGTCTGCCTTCTCTGCTCACAGCCGTTAATATTTTACCTAAGATCGCTCTCAGGAACACTTGCGAACCAGCTGAGTCTCTGTCTCTTGCAGACCTTTGTAGCTAAAGGACAGTGGTGGTCATGTATGCAAACAAGATCACTCTAGCCTTTGAGATTTAAATTGAACTTGAACTTTTACCAGTGAAGCTGTTCTTTATCTCACTGGATACAAATATGCAAAAAACCTATTCTTTATTTAAATCTGCTTGTTCAAATGAGAGTCTTGATTTTAAAATCCTGCCAGAGAGTTTGTGTCAGAACTGACCATTTGATTTTAAGTTTCCAGAATGTACTAAGCCCAGTCAATAGACAGTCCTTACTCTATCAGATACTTACAGACCAACAGTGGGCATATTTCCTCACTCAGTTTCACCATCTGCTAGTACTTTGACCAACAGAAAACAAACATCCCAGGGCCACCTAGGGAAACAAAGACCGAGATTACCCCAAGCAATGGTAAACAGATGCGACTGGCCCACTGAGCTTTGAACCCTGAAATTGCACCACACGCAGACATAGAGTGTTGCCAGAGGTTACAACACACACATTCTTGGCACCATTGTTCAGATTGACTCAGAACAGCTGAACATCTTAAACTGAGTAATAAATGAATTATGACAATGGAAGAAATGATGCTCTCCTGTTTGGGGACTACATTGTCTCTCTAGCTACTGACACCTTCTAAAAAAGGAACTGTCAACATAAATAGCTCTCAAAGTTACAGGACTGCTTCACTGCTCAGCAACTCTAGCTCATGTTTAGTGAGTGGTTTGTACAAGGCCCTCAGCTAAGTGCGGTGAGAATGCAAAGATGATTAGGGAGGCAGGCAAGCCAGGAAAGATTGAGAAGGTGGAGGGGTCAGCCCTGGATGTGAGAATGAGGAGGGGTACAGATGCGCGCGGAAGGAAACAGGTAGGGGAGTGTTGATGGTCCTGTCATTGGCCGAGCCCATGAGGCATTTCAGATGGTCTTGCAAATCAAGACTAATCCCACTGTTTGCTTATTTCTAATGAAAAAGTTGGGATTTTAAAACTTTCTTTCCATCCTAGGGAGATCTGGAATTGCTGCAGGGATACTTGTGCTGGATGCTGTGAGAGAGGACAGGGAAGTCACTGTTGGGTGTTTAGATATTTCTGCAAAGCCTAGACACACTTGTGTTTTCAAATTTTACTTTTAAATTGTTTTATCAGAACATATACCAGAGACATTAAACAATTGTGTCCTATTATTGCTAAGTAGGAACTATCAAAGAAAGGAACTTGGTTGGACCTGATAGAGAGTGTGACCTTCAGCCTAGATGACTCTACCTAAACCTTTGCCAGACAGCAGGGTAAATAGAACTTTTCAGGGAAAGTGTAACAGTCCCAGCCTGGAAAGTATCCTTTGTAATTCCAGATTCAGAGAATTTATTTCTGCTAGAGATGTTGTTTTCTCTCTGCAATTAACAAAAGGATTTGCACTTTCATTAGGGTTCTCCAGAGAAACAGCACCAGTAAGGTGGGAGGTGTGTACACAAAATAATAATATATATTTTCTATATATATATATAGTAACCCTCTGTATACTATGGGCTTCCCTGCTGGCTCAGTTGGTCAAGAATCTGCCTGCAAAGCAGGAGACTGCCTGCAATGCAGGAGACCCGAGTTTGATCCCTGGGTCAGGAAGGATCCCCAAGAATGTGAAATGGCAACCCACTGCAGTATTCTTGCATAGGAAATCCCATGGACAGAGGACCCTGGCCGGCTATAGTCCATGGGGGTCACAAGAGTCGGACTACCATACTATATTCTAAAAGAGAGAGTGTATGTTATTTTAAGAAATTGACTTATGTAGTAATGGAGGCTGGCAACTCCAGAATCTCCAGGACAGGTGGGCAGGATGGAGACTCAGGAATGAATTGATGCTACAGGTTGGAGTCCAAGGCAGTCTGAGGGCAGTTACCTAAGGTACCTTCTTTAGGTACCTCTACCTTTTTTCTCTCAAAGTCTTCAACTTGATGGACTCAGACCTTCCCACATTATAGAGTAAGTTACTCAAAGTCTACTGTTTTAAGTGTCAATCTAAAATATACCTTCACAGAGACATTTATATAGTCTTTTGACAAAATATCTGAGTACCATGACCTCTCCAAGTTGATACATAAAATTAACTAGCACAACATTGTAGCACCTTTGCTTCTGGAATTAAAAAATTAACTCTGTGGTTTGACTTCCAAGAGTTGAACCAGGACAGAAGGAAGGCTTGGCGTGCCATGGGAGCTTTCAAGGGACTTCAGAAAATTTCATTCTGTTGGTTTAATTTATGGACACTTTATATACTCAATTACAATCTCACTGAAAACTTTTCTTACAGTCTGTCCAATTTAAGACCTTTGATGAGGAGTTAGAGAAGAAATAAGACATAATGAAAATGATGGAGCCAGAGGGGGAAAAATCCCTAATCCCCACATTTCATTAGCATGGTTTGCATTTTGTGAGCATGCTGCACATCTTTCTGTTTTACCAGTGCCAAATCATACAGAAACAGAAGGGCTGTTAGAGCAAAGAGTGGGCGGTATGTGGAGGAAACAGAGAATCTCACAAGGGAGGGAGTGTGCATTGAGGTTAGCCTGCAGCCCCCACATTTTCATAACAAATAGCAAATAATACACTGTTCCAGCTTACCATTTAAGAGCAAAAAAAAAAAAAAAAAGATAAAAAAAAGATTTTCTGCCCCATAGTTTTTGAAACAGAAATCTGCTACATGAAACCAAAGTGAAAAAGTAAAGTGAAATAGCTCAGTCGTGTCCGACTCTTTGCGACCCCATGAACTGCAGCCTACCAGGCTCCTCCCTCCGTGGGATTCTCCAGGCAAGAATACTCGAGTGGGTTGTCATTTCCTTCTCCAAGGGATCTTCCCGACCCAGGGATCGAACCCGGGTCTCCCGCATTTCAGGCAGACGCTTTAACCTCTGAGCCACCAGGAGCAAAGAACCTAATTATAGTCTAAATCTGAGGATGTGATGTGTGAAGGTGAGGGGGTGAAATGGAACATGGAAGGAGAATAAGTGGCAATAAAAAAACATTTTCAAGGGGGACAAGTTACGCTGGAGCCCACGTAGAAGAGCCTCAGTCTTCTGAGATGAGAGGCATAGAAAATGTGAGGGTGGCAAGAAAATGTCCGCAAGAATGAGACTGAACGTGGTCTGGACTGGTCACTGACAAATGGGAAATGAAGAAAAGGATCGCCAAGCAGCTGGGACTCAGGAGCTCAGTTTCTGTGATGCCCCAGGAGTGTCCGACTGCCCAGGACTGGGAGCAAAGGGAGGCCCCAAGATAGCTAAACCATAGAGCTGACGACTTTGATTGGAAAGGCTGACTGTGAGATCCAGCCTGGATAGAGAGGCAAGAGAGAAGCCAGCTAGGGATTGGGAGAGGTTTGGGAAATTAAAGTCACGAGGCGATGAGCCATGACAGGACTGCTCTGAACACCCTCTTTCTCTCTGTGGAACTTCCTCCTGCCTCAGCCACCACCCTGCATCCTTGTGTGTTTGCCTTTTCTGAACGCTTGTCATCCTTTCCCTCTACTTCAGTGCCCTTCCCATCCTTTAAGGTTGGGAGACCTGTCTCAAGTCCTGTCTGCTCCATGAAGTTCTAGCTGTTTCTAGATTTGTCAGTAGCCCTTCTTGAGACTCCCTCCAAACTTTTTTCTGGGGCATTTAATTTATTTCAGAATTACAGTCACATACTCTATACACTGTATATCTCATTTCCTTGTGAAGATGTGCAGCTTCTCAGGGTATAAGAGTTGAGTCACATGCTGCTTTTATTTTCCTAACGTGATTGAACACTGTTTGAACACAGATACTCTTAATGTTTCAGGTAGTGTTAATTACCCAGAAAATAAGTGGCATTACTACCATCATACTTGGGGGCTTCCCTGGTGGCTCAGATGGTGAAGAATCTGCCTGCAACACAAGACGCACAGGTTCAGTTCCTGGCTGGGATGATCCTCTAGAGGAGGAAATGGCAACCCACTCTTTCCCATGGACAGAGGAGCCTGGCGGGCTACAGTCCCTAGGGTCTCAAAGAGTTGGACATACTGACTAACACACACACACATACACCATAACACTTGAGAAGACTTGCTGGATTTTGTCAGGGTTTTTATACTTGAGAGTTAGTACTATGCTCTCCTGGTCACTCATGAGAAGTTCAAAGTATCTGTCAAATAATTCTTACTTCCAATATAATTTTTCTCTCTGAATGATTCTGATTCCAATAAAATACTCATGGGATCCCAAGCATTTATTTGCACAGCTATTAAATGACAAAAATCAGAAGACCTAAGACTTTGTCCAGACATTTTATATTTTCTTGGGTTAAGGATAGAGCAAGTTTGCACTTTCTTTTCATATGGCAATCAGGATCTTACAACAAACAAATATGAAATGGTAGGTTACGATAGAGAACCATTGGTTGTTGTACAAAAGATAACTTCTTCCTGTTGACCAAAATGGCTGCCAAAAGGTCAGCTCTGTCTCTAGCTAGCTGATGGCCTTGGACGAGACACTGCCTTTTTCTCCTGTTTTCCTAGTGAGGAGATGCACGCGTGGACTTTGGGCTTAAACAGTGTGGAGCTGTTGGAAACCCCCAGCAGCCAGCAAGTCTCTCTCACCACAGTGTGGCCTTCCACTAGTGGGCGCCATGGAGCAGGCTTCAGAGCCTCGGCCTCTGCCCAGGACAGAAAGCCTGCATGCGATCCCCATCTGGACTGACTTACTTGGGTCTCACACAAAGCAGGATTATGAAAGTCGTTGGCATAATTCAATTCCATCAGCTCTTCTAAAGGTCTTCCCTGGCCCTCTGGTATTGAGTCATGCCCACTCTGGAAGCTTGCAGTTTTGCTACCACAGACTGTTGCCATCGAAACAAGAGTTGATCCTTTGTGGAAAATGCTGATCCTTTCGATGCCTGGCTCTCTTTCTTAATAGGGCAGTTAATCTTTTTCTACATAGTGAAGGAAGCTTTGAGCTTCCCTGGGCTCCTGGACTGGTTTTCACAGGCAAAATCTTAACGGTGACTTAAATTGTAGAAATTCAGAGCAAAGGGACAGTTTAGGAATCATTCCAGCCAGAAAAATGTCAGTCCAGAGAGGGTAAGTGATTAGTCCAAAGCCACACAGCCTCCAGGGAGTGATCCAGGGATGCCCCCCAGGGATAACTGTGAAGCAGAGGTAGAACCAAAAAGGGACCCTTGACCAGGTTATCTTTCATTACCTTAACTGTCTTCTCAGGCACCTTCAGTGATGTGGAAGGTATGTGAGTTGCAACTTGCTTTAGTCTGTTTTTGTGTAAATATCCTTCATTTTACCTTTATTGGCAACTCATTAGATGCCAGGTGCGTGACTAAGTTACCGTAACATGGTATGTGTGTCTGACTCTTTGCAACCCCATGGACTCTAGCCTCCTTTGTCCATGGAGATTCTCCAGGCAAGAATACTGGGGTGGGTTGCCATGCCCTCCTCCAGGGGATCTTCCCAACCCACAGATAGAACCCAGTCTCCCATTTTGCAGGTAGATTCTTTACCATCTGAGCCACCAGGTAAGCCCATGAATACTGGAGCGGGTAGCCTATCCCTTCTCCAGGAGATCGTCCCCACCTAGCAATCGAACGGAGGCCTCCGCAGTGCAGGTGGATTCTTTACCAGCTGAGCTACCAGGGATAGCTTAGCTCTAACTACTGTTATACCCATAGAAAGTCAAAGTGAAAAGTGAAGTCGCTCAGTCATGCCCGACTCTTTGCGATCCCGTGGACTGTAGCCCACCAGGCTCCTCCGTCCATGGGATTCTCCAGGCAAGANGCTGAGCTACCAGGGATAGCTTAGCTCTAACTACTGTTATACCCATAGAAAGTCAAAGTGAAAAGTGAAGTCGCTCAGTCATGCCCGACTCTTTGCGATCCCGTGGACTGTAGCCCACCAGGCTCCTCCGTCCATGGGATTCTCCAGGCAAGAATACTGGAGTGGGTTGCCATTTCCTTCATTTAATCCCAGGCTTACAAGGTTGGGCTCTGGAGCAGGCAACCTGGGCTTAAGACCCAGCTGCACTTCTCAAGGGCCATGTGGGCTGGGGCAAGTGACATACCCTTCCTGCACCATGCTTTTGTCTGCTGAGCCTGGGGATAACTACAAGACCTCTTTCTGTTTGGTGAGATAAAGCATACCAAACACTTAACACAGGACCTGGCCCATAGAAAGTATCCCGCCCAGAAATGGAAGCTGTCATGTTTATCAGTCTTAGGCATTAGTTGTCTTCATACTGCTGCTCAACATAAGAACCATCTAAATGTTCCACTTCTTTTATAATGTGAATGAACTACTGTGTGTGTATACCTATCAATGTGTTAACAACTGTGTTGTTTTTGCTTCATCATACCACTCATGTTTTTGTGAGATGAATATGTGAAACTAAAAGGATATAATTATTCAAAAACAGCTGATTTTCTCACAATGCCTTTCTTTACCCTCAAATTTTAAAAAGAGAAAAACAAAAAGAAGAAACTATCCCAGATAAAGGTCATCGTCACACCTTTCTCTGGCAGCTGATTTTGTTTGTTCGTTTATTCTTTTAAGGATTGGCACTCTGTTTATGGCTCTTAGCAAACACCCTTTTTGGCTTTGAGATTATATGCTTCCTAATCTGTAGCAGATAACTAATCACAGTGAACTTTTTTCTTCATCGAGGAGAACAGCAAAGACTGGTTTCCCACATCAGTTAATGTGGCAGTGTTGTCCAGAACCATGAGTAATGATAGACCCAACGTGTTTACAAGTTACGTAAGACTTTGCCTCCTGACAACCATCAAAGTTAACACCTCACTGCCTGAGGATTCTGCTCGAATTTTCAGTAACGGGCTCAGCATTCAAAGCAATAGCTGTTTGCAGCTCGATGCATTTTAAACCTGAAAGCGGGGTTTCTAGATATGAATAGTATGAACAGTCGGACATCAGCATTACCATCAGGGTGAGATCACTTCCAGGAAAACACTGCAGTGCAGCAATGGGGATAACATCTGGCCTTCCAACAGCTGCGTTTGATTTAGACTTGGACATCCTACATGAAATAGAGGCTGTACTTATTAATGACTTCAGTTTCCGTGTAGTCATTCACTTTGACTTACAAAGCAAGACCTCCACAGCCTATTTATTCAACCTACTATGTTTAGGGTATCGATGCAAAGCTCCCTTGACTTAGTGATTGCTTGCTTGCCTGTTCCTCCTTGCTGTCCCCCTTCATACCATGCCAAAGGAACACAGACAGAGGGGATCCCAGAGGGCAAATTCTGTCTTTTTTGTTCGATGGTGATAGGCTGGGGCTGGAGAAAATGTCCATTAAATAAGATAAAATGTGAATCTTTTTTACCTCTCTCTATTTCAATATCTGGATATCATTATAACTTTCCCTGTGAACAGTGAAATCTTCCTTTTTTTTTTTCACTAGGTACATGGCCAACCAAAATAAAAACTCTATTCCCAGCCTTCTGTGGGGCTAGGTGTCAAAGTAACTAAGTTCTGGCCAATGAGATATAAGTAGAAATAGTACTTGCAAGTTGTAGAAAGTATATTTAAAAGGAGGTTATGAAATCCTTCTTCTCCTTCCTGCCTTTGCAATGTGATCCTAATAGCTGGAGTTTTCAGCAGCCACTTTGGACTGAGGCAGCCTTCAAAATGGAAATATGTATATAGTGGAACAGCAAAGTAGAACAAGGCTGGGTTTCTGACACCATGAAGGGTCTGGAGCCTAGGTGGAGAGCCTCTAAAGTATTGTGGAAAGTAGTAAAAAAGCAGTACTATAACTAAAACTTTCAGTACAGCTCAATGATTGATAAAGAAGAAAGCTCTATGTAGTACCACTTGAGAGAATAAAAATGTATCTTGCAGTGTGAGGTGTAGGAAATGTGTTCACTGTGTCAGTTTGCTCATGTTGCTACCCTTCCTGTATTTCTGCCAGCTTTTTATCTCCTTGTTCTTCCAGTTACTGAAATTGGTGTGCAATAGTTTCCACCATGACTGCACATTTCTGTTTCTCTTCATGTTTGAAGCTTGATTTGTGCACTAATATTCTGAGGCTCTTTTATTAGAGGCTACAGTTTTAGAACACTTACATTGTCCTCTGAACTAAAAGTGTTTTTAAAAGTCTTCTCTTGATGTCTGGTAGTGCATTTTATTTTGCAGTCTATCTTTGGAAAAAACAAATATATTTAGTGACTTCCGTATTGTCTTTTTCAATCCTTTCAGTCTTTCTGTATGCCTCTGTTTTAGATACAGCTCTTGTAAATGGTATGTATTTGGGTTTGTAGTTTTGATCAAGTCTTGTAATCTTGGTCTTTTAATTAGAGTTTGTTCAACTGTTTTAACCATCCTGAAGAAGCAGGATAGACCTCTACCCAGATTTTGGTTTCAAAGTGGAGACCAATGACAACATACATACACATCAAGAGGATGTGAAAGATTTATTGCTTAGATAATTGAAACTGCCTGGGAAAGCAGATGAGACCTCCCACGCAGGCCTGAAGTGACTTGAGAACAAGGAAAGGAGACTCTAGGTAGGAGATTGTGTTGGTACTGGGATGTCCCCAAACAAGAGGGCTTGTGTGGCTTGAAGCTCCCACTGGCACCTTAGGAGGGAGCACCCATATTTTTCTTTGATGTAGAACAGAGGGCAAGAGGGAAGGCAGAGACTGAAGAACTGTCAGCAAACATCCCCAGGTGGAGGCAGACTTTTTCTGCCTAAACCAATTCACTTAAGGTAAAAATGGATACGTTTTGAATTAAATCTGCCATCTTACTCAGTGTTTTCTATTTTCCTTGCCTATTCTAGTTATTTCTCCCCATTCTGGCCTTCCTTTTGACTAATTATTTATGTATGGCATTTACCCCTCTATTAACTTAAAAGTTTTATATAATGTGTAGTCATTCTTTTAATAGTTATTCATTGTAGAGATTATAATATATATCATCAAAATCCAGTCTTAATTGATATTTCTTTCTGAACACTATTGGTTTTATTTAATACTTTCACTCTGCTGTTTGTATTTTAATGCTTATATCTTTTAAACATACAATGCATTATTATTATTTTGTGCACTGGAAAGTAATTTTGATTTATTCATNCTAAAGATGCAGGCACCTACTTCTGTGTGGACAGCACAGTGCTCCCCAAGCACCTGCAGCCTGCACTCAAACTGGCAATGGGCACACCAATCACCATGCTTTCCCAGTTCCTGCTCTCTTGACATGAGTTGCAACTGTTCGCACGACCCCTGGCCCCCGCTCCCTGCCCTTCTGCAACTGCAGACTCATGTAGTCAAGGTTTTACCTTCCAAAGATTGTGCTCTGCTTAATGAACACAACTCCTTTCTAATGTATAGAGTAGGTTTGCTTACTTATTTTGTCAGGATTTAAAGAAAAAGGATCAGTATACAATCACAATTGAATATTTAGCATATTTCTCTTAAAAATGGATAGATATTATGTAATGAGTAGTAAATAAGCCACAGAGATCTAATGTACGGTACAATGAATTTAGACAATAGTAGTGTACTATAATTGTATAGATATTGCTTCCTTGGCAATCATATTATAATCCTATATAAGTGTATCAAGTTAACACACTGTATACCTTAAATTCACATGCTGTTACACATCAAATTTACTCAATTAAACACAAATAAATACAATATAAAATAAAACAAAAGTATAGCCATCAGTGAAATAGAGTTGAGAGACCAGGAATAAATCCATACATCTGTGGCCAATTAATTTTCAACAAAGTGCCAAGGCCATTCAAAAAGGAAATAACACAGGGCCAACTGGATAGCAGTATGCAAGAGTACATGCATATGTAAAAATTAACTCAAATGGTTCAAAGGCTTGAACATAAAAGCTATAACTAAAAACCCTTAGAAGAAAACATAGGTAAAATTTGGTGACCTTGGACTATGAAACAGTTTCTTAGATGTGACATCAAAAGCAAAGTAACCAAAGAAAAAATAGATAAGTTGAACTTCATCAAAATTTAAAATTTTTGTGTGTCAAAGGTCACAAGGTTTTCCACAAATGAGAGTGAAGAGGCAATGGGCAAAAAATGGATAGTCAATGGGCAAAAAAATATATAGTCTTCCCAAAAAATGGAAGACTATATTCGCAAATCATGTATCTGATGAAGATATACAATCTACATTTAAAAAGTAACTTACAATTCAGTAATGAAAAGACAAATACCAATTTAAAAATGGGTTAAGGATTTGAATAGTCATTGCTCCAAATAAGATCTGTAAATGACCGTGAGATCAAGAAGAGACGCTCAACATCATTATTCATTAGGGAATGTAGATCAAAATCACGAGATACCACATCACACTGACTAGAAAGACATCAGTTCAGTTCAGTCGCTCAGTCGTGTCCGACTCTTTGTGACCCCATGAATTGCAGCACGCCAGGC
>SJYX01018831.1:107028-119681 GCA_006410675.1 Oreotragus oreotragus | reverse complement strand
AAAAAAAATGCTATCTCAAATCTCCTTAGATAATGAAGCTGACTCAGGGAAATTGTTTATTTCAAAGCTTATATAATCTTTAGAGCTGGAAATAAATCATTTTTTTTGGACTTATTTTTTTCAGAACTTGATCATTCGCAAATTGTGTTCTAATTTTTGCTTTTTCTGAAGAGGTATTCTGACCTTCAGTCTTCTATTATCAACTAGGTCATACATGATTATAGCAAGTTAAATTGATATAAGGATCAGAAGGCACAGGCCAGCAGCAAAGGAGCTATCCAACGCATCTGACACAGATGGGAGAAAGGAACCTGTAAACAAATATTGGGCTTCAACTTGAAGTGAATTATTGGGTAGAGGAAGAGGACAGATTGTCCTTAAAGGGATAGGAGCAGGGTTATATACTTTGTAATATCATTTGTGCTGTCCTAGAGGAAAAAAGCCGATAATCACACATCTACCAACACTACTTGACACTGCAAGTTAGAATAAAGTAGTTGAATGTGGTTGAACCCATGCCAGGAGCTAAGAAGGTAGAAGCTAGAGTTGATGAATTGAAAAGCCATCCCAAAAGGGAGCGAATAATCTCATTTCCTCAAAGTCCTTCCTTCTGGTTTATACTATTATCATTTATCTTACTGACTGAGAAATTAAAAAGTGGAGCAAAGCCATTGTCTTTCCTGTTACAAAACAAAATGCAACTAAGTTTGAGGATCTAATTTGTTTTATTCAACAATTCATGAATCAGGCAGCATCCCATCTGCAGGTAGAAAGGCACTCCCAGGAGCTTTTGAAAATGAAAGGCATTATAGGCAGAAAGGTGGGGCAAAGAAATTTGTGAAATAACTTTTGAAATAAAGTGTGGATTATTTCAGGCAAGGCCACCTTCCCTTCAGGGAAGGCAGGGGGGTTTATCAGGTAGATTAGTTCCCTAATGCTGATCAGGAAATTCCAGACCAATTGGTTTAAAATTCCACTCTTGGCTTCCCAGGTGGCACAATGGCAAAGAATCTGCCTGCCAAGCAGGAGATGTGGATTCAATCCATGGGTTGCAAGGAAGATCCCTGGAGAAGGAAGTGGCAATCCACTCCAATATTGTTGCCTGGAAAATCCCATGGGGAGAGGAGCCTGATGGGCTACAGTCCATGGGGTCTCAAAGAGCTGGACAACACCTAGCACCTAAACAACAGCATATCCACTCTTGGCAGAGGCTGAAATTGTAGTTACCTTATGTATTAAGTCATGGTGGGGCTTAACACAAGTTACTTGATTTTGGGCTTCTTTTCAACTTTCTTAATGCTTATGAGGTTAGTGAAGAGAATATATTGTAATTTATTGCTGTAATTGGACATATTTTAATTTAGATAAGTAAAATCAAGGATTACATTATCTCATTTCTTAAAAAGGCTAAAATTCATGCTAATATATTTTCAAATTATATTTTAAAAATGTAAAAAGATTTTAGGACTTGGTTTTCCAAGGAACCATTTCCCCCCCAACTTAATTTTTAAAGGAAATTAACTGTAAGTATGAATTTCTTAATTAAATTTTCTGATAATGTAGTATAGGGAAAGTTGATAACATTCAACTTTTATCTGATATCATTACCAAAAAATGTCTAACATTGAAACTGTTAAAGGGAAAACCCACAGGTTCAAAATGGCATCACTTGTGCTAAATCCCAAATATCAAACTTAGATTTTTTTTTTTTTCCATGTGTTGCTCATTATTGCTTATCAGCTAAAGACATTCCAGTACCATTAACCTGACAGTTGAATCTCTGGGTCCCTTGGTCTTTTTTTTTTTTTTTTCTTAATTAATAATTGGAGGATAATTGCTTTACAATGTTATATTGGTTTCTGCCATACAACAATGCAAGTCAGCCATAAGGATACATATATCCCCTCCTTCTTGACAAACTTAGATTTAACTACAATTAAAAATTTTCCAGAAATGTAATTTTAACTGGCTAATCTGGAATTATCAGTTCAGCATCAGTGAGATAACCTGTCACGTAGGCCCTCTCCAGCCCTGAAAGGAAGAAGAGGGAATATCCTTGCCGTTCTCTTCTCTTCCTCCAAAAGACCATGGCCTGGCCAGAAACAATTCTCTCTCTCTCTTTCTTTTTGGGGTGGCTGGGTAATAAGTTCCTTGTCTCATATGCCTTCTATAAAAATCCTCTATTTTGTACAATTTCTCAGAGCATCTTTCTACTTACTAGTTAGGATGGCACCCAATGCGAGTCATTTGATAAAGGCAATTAGATCTTCAAATTTACTCAGTTGAATTTTGCTATATTTTAAAAACAAAACAAAATATCAGCTCTAGAAATGCTGAAGACAAAGCTTTAATTCATATACGAAAAAGAAGGGGGAAGGGGTCAAGGTGGTGGCAGAAGAGGAAGCTGAGTTCGCCTTCCCTCATGAACACATCAGTAATATTGATACATCTACGTGTGAAGCAACTCTCATGGAAACACACTGGAGCCTCGGTAGGAAAATGCTTCTACACCCAAGGCTATGAAGAAAGATCTACATGAAGCTGAGAAGGAAGAGAAGAGAAGCTATCAGGTTGAGACACACACCTCTAGCAGGCGACACAGTAGGGGAGGGGAATATCACTCTGCTTGTGAAAAGCACATGCACACGCCTACTCCCTGGAATAAGATGAGTAAAGCAGATTGAAGTTGCCCAGGGTTCTGGTCAGTTTCCTCAGGGCTCCAGCAGCTCTTTCTCAGCACAGATACCCACTAGTGTGAAGGCTGGCAGTGCCAAGGAAAGTATGTACTGGTGGGGGGACTGAGTTGGCTTGAAATCCAGCACTGTATCTGAATGGGCAAGGGTGGCCATTACTGGAATGATCAGAGGAGGAGGATCAGGAGCTGCCTGGTGTCCTGACTGGCTTGCAGTGCCCACTCTGGGCCCTCTGGCTCCAGTACTGCTCTCCTCCAGGGTAAAGGCACTGCTGGGAGGAGGGAGAGTGCACACTTAGAGAAAACGAACCAGCTCAGACCGGACGCTCAGGACTTGTGCTCCGGCACCATGGGACGAGACGCCACCCTCGATGGTGATGTAACTATCCCTACTGAGCAGAGGGGAAGCCCTAGCTCACACCTGGCTCTGGCCACAAGTCCCTTCATCTCCAATTCCATCTCCCATCAAAGTGACAGCTACCAGTGTACCCCAATGAAGATCTGAACCGGGCTCACTTCAGGTCCGGCCCTATAAACAAAGCCTTTGGATCCATGTAGACTGCATAGGGACACTCCAAAACAAGGATATAGCGTCAAGGCAGGGATAGGTAACTGCTCCACACAAAATGAGAAGACAGAACAATGTTTCAAATGAAAAAACAGGAAAACAAAACCCTGAAAAATCAACTGATGAAGCAGAGATAAATAATTGACCAGATGAAGCGTTCAAAACATTAGTAATAAGAATGCTAATTGAACTTGGGGAAAGAATAGATGAAAGCATTCTTTTTAATAAAGAACTAGAAAATATAAGGAAGAAATAGTCAGAGATGAAGAATGCAGTAACTGAAAAGAAAAAAGTACTAGAAGGAATTAACAGCAGACTAGGTGATATAGAAGAACACAGAAGTGATCTGGAAGATAAAATAATGGAAATTGCCCAATGAAAACAGCAAAAAGGAAAACAAATTTTAGAAACTTGTAAGACAACATCAAAAATGCTAATATTCACAGTATGGGCAGTCAGTCTCAGAAGAAGGAAGAGAGAAAGTGTAGAAAATGTAAGTGATGAAATTATGGCTGAAAAGTTCCCAAAGCTAAAGAAAAACCAGATTCTCAAGTACAAGGAGCACAGATTTGGGAAACTATACTATCTAAGCTTCAAAGTTCTTATGTTGCCTACCTCATGGAGATGATAAAGTGATAGAGAATGCATGTAAAGCTCAAAACATCACCACATTTTATACAATAAATGGTAGTTGCTATTATTGTTGAGATGATGTTATTAATGTGCGAATTTACACTCATTCTCAATGTATTCATTTTTTAATATTTATAAAGCTGTGAGGTAACTTCTGTGTGTATTAGTATTGCACACACACACAGAGACAGAAACACATACCTACTTGCACGTACCTATGTGCAGTTGGAATTTGAATATTACAGTGAATATCCTTGGGTGAGCAATACTAGATGTTGTCCTCTCTACAACACCATCTTTTTCTGCTCTCCTAACAAGATTCATTTATTCCTGAATGTGGTCTGTATTTAATCTATACAATATGTATGTCACCAAAAAAATATGTATATTGAGAAATGGTTGACACATTTACATTCCTTTACCCTTGCTTTCATTTCTTTGCATTAATTTTAATAGCTGTGGCAGTCAGATTTATTATATTTTCCTTCTTACTTCTACAACCTTGGGTGAGCAATACTAGATGTTGTCCTCTCTACAACACCATCTTTTTTTGCTCTCCTAACAAGATTCATTTCTTCCTGAATGTGGTCTGTATTTAATCTATACAATATGTATGTCACCAAAAAATATGTATATTGAGAAATGGTTGACACATTTACATTCCTTTACCCTTGCTTTCATTTCTTTGCATTAATTTTAATAGCTGTGGCAGTCAGATTTATTATATTTTCCTTCTTACTTCTACATACTCTTTATTTCCCTTCTATGCATTTTTACTTAAAAAAAATTGGCCAATAATATGGAAGTCATATTGAGAAGAGATGAATTGGAACAAAAGAGAATCTTAATTTAACAGGAGACAGATATATTTATGGATTGAGAAATTTCTTCTCCTGAAAAGAATTTCAAAACTTCTTAAAATATTAATCAGAGAAACTGTAATGTTATCTTAGTAAACTAAATCAAGGTTATTAAATTTTGTCATACACTTGTCTTGAACTGGAAAATAAATTATATCTTCAGATAAATGTTATAACCATCAGAAACCATCAGTCAGGATAAATGGAGGGGAAAAACAGACAAAAGTCAAAGTCAAGTTAGTAAATATGAAAGGAATTAGGCTTTAAAATAGTTTATTGAGAGCTTTCAATGTTATGGAAGTGTTTCATTATCTCTCTCTGTCTTTGTCTCCATTTATGTATATATATTTTTGCATATCATTTTCAGTATAACACTATAAGTTAGGCACTTCTTTGTTTTACTTTTAGGAAAACAGAAGTACAGTTTATTAATAAATAGTATACCAGGACCAAACAGTGTCTAAGTGGGATGAACTTAAATCCAGTTCTGATTCTAGCACCCTAATCTGAAGCACCGTATGAATAACTATGTATTTTGGAGAAGAATCTATTATGTGAAAATATCTATTAAGAGAGAACATTTTAACATTTCACATGACAGATTAATAAGTAGGAAAGTACTGATATGAGGGCTTTGCTGCTACTGCTGCTGCTAAGTGAAAAACAGAAAACCTGACAAAAATTTCTGTTTATAATTTGCAGTGTAACATTATGAGCAGACACATTAGAGCAATTTAATTGATATTTTAACCATGAATATTATAGCATATTATATAAAAAGTTTTGTCCTGACTGACTGGTTAGTTTATGAGCTAAACAATCTATTTCATGACTTCATTAAATTGAGTATCTGAATGTCAAATCTATAAAACAAGTTTATTACATGCATTCTTTTAAAAAACCCATACCTTTTCTTTGGGGAATGTAAACACATGATCTTAGTTTTTATTCACATAGTTTAAGAATTTGGGTACTATTCTCCCTGTCCTTAGTTATCACTTGTATAAAACTTACAAGTTTCTTCTCACTAATTAATTCTAAGATAACTTTGTTAGCTTGTGTATGTTTTTTTTTCAGTTTGCCCTACTGTACTTTAAAATATGGCCACCAGGGGGAAAGATTGGGGTGAGGGATAGATTGGAGTTTAGGATTGGCGTGTACACCTTGTTCTGTTTAAAGCAGATAACCAACAAGGACCTAGTGTATAACACAGGGAATGCTGCTCAGTATTCTGTAATAACCTAAATGGGAAAAGGATTTGAGAAATAATAGATAACATGTACATGTATAACTGAATGACTTTGCTGTAACTTGAAACTAGCAAAACATTATTAATCAACTATACTCCTATTTATATATATTAAAAAAAAAACTTTTGGCAACAACAATAACAACAACATTCATCTTATTGGTTCAGGTGGAGCTCAGATTGAAGATGCAATAATACTGCTGTCTGCCAGGAAACAGCCTTTGGCAAGGGTGTCACTGAGGATTCTTTTGATAGTTCTGTTTTAAAGGACGAAACTGCTACCTTGAACAAGGTTTTGCATTTCAGGATTACTGCACTTGAGAGGCACGGTGAGGATCATGTGATGCTCGATTCAGAGGTGTGAATATTAACTTATAACTAATTTTAAAAGGAAAAATTTCAAAACATAAGTATTTTACAGTATAATTATAGTTAATTTAAATTTATGTCAATTTCTGACTTCCATTGGAATATGAATGCTCATAGCTGTTAACTAGTACTTGAAGTTACTCAAAAGAAATTAAATTTACATAATTGAACAAAAGTAATATAGTGACTGACCTGAACTGAACTAAATACCCAAAACATTCATACCTAGATTAAATAAAATTTAGAAGTTTAGGGTTCATTGTTTAATGATTAAGTGGATTAAAGAATATTGATTACAGTTGACTAAAATCAGTGTGCAGGGAAGGCAATGGCACCCCACCCCAGTACTCTTGCCTGGAAAATCCAATGGACGGAGTAGCCTGGTGGGCTGCAGTCCATGGGGTCGCTAACAGTCGGACAGACTGAGCGACTTCACTTTCACTTTTCTCTTTCATGCATTGGAGAAGGAAATGGCAACCCACTCCAGTATTCTTGCCTGGAGAATCCCAGGGATGGGGGAGCCTGGTGGGCTGCTGTCTATGGGGTCACACAGAGTCGGACACGACTGAGGTGACTTAGCAGCAGCAGCAAAATCAGTGTGAATATCTTTTTAAGCAGTTTCCCTCCTGATAGTAGTTTCAATATCAACCAATTCAGTATGTGTTTTAAGTAGTTTTAAATTTATGTGACTTCCTTTTCACCATTTTTAGTATCTTCTGAACCAGTTTGTTCACAATTTTTTCAGTTTTTCTGAAACTAGTATGAATAGACCTACATCTTGAGACAAAACTAAACCTTAATGATAGATGGTAGTGATACTGGAATTTTTCCAATATGCTTTCACCTTTCAACAGCCTTTTCACAGAAAGAAGGCCATTTCTTAAGCTCACAGTCAAAAAGTGGACATTTCTGCCATGATGAGAAAATCTAAGAGCTTTGAAGATCCTTAATCTCTAGGGTGAAGATCCCTGAGGTTAAAGATCAGACAGTGGGGTTTGCATTTTCTTTCTTTGTAAATACATGCAGTTTCTATACTCTCAGCTTGCATTTGGTGGCACATAAATTACTTTTTTTACTTCATAATATTTTCTTCTTTATAACTGTTTATGTTGTTTGTATGACATATTTACTCTCAAATGTGTTTTGGGGCAGATTTTATCTTCCAAAAATGTGCACACTGTTACTTATTCCACATACTCTTCTTACATTTTCACTTTGACATCTCTTCCATGCAGACATTGGGTGTATGCCCCCTCTTTTTGAATCTGGATGAACTTGGGACTATAGTGATATGATGCCATGTGACTTTTGGCGTTTGGTCCTAAGAAGTGATACAAAGTCTAGTTGCTTAAGATACTTGCTCTTTGAACCCAGTCACTATGCTTTGGGGAAATCTAAGCAGCTACTCGAGCTTCTCAGGTGGCTCTAGTAGTGAAAAAAACAAAAACAAAAACAAAAACATGCCTGCCAATACAGGAGATGTGAGTTTGATCCCTGGGTGGGGAAGATCCCCTGAAGGAGGGAATGGCAGCCCATTTCAGTTTTCTTGCCTGGAGAATTCCACGGATAGAGGACTCTGGTGGGGTACAGTCCATGGGGTTGCAAAGAGTTGGGCACAACGAATCCTGAAACGACTTAGCATACATGCACGCATACAGCTACTTGAAGAGGCCATGTGCAGGAGTCCATCTGAGAGTGAGTCTCAATCACAAGACACATTAGTGAAAAAGTCCTTAGATCTAAAAGCTCCCAGTTGTTAAGTCATTCCAGTCTTCAAGTCTTTTCAGCTGAAGTCTCAGACATGGACCAGAGACAAGCCATCCAAGCTTTGCTCTATTCAAAGCATGACTCATAGTATCTCTGAACACTATAAATGTTGGGTTTTTATGCCACTAAGATTGAGGTGGTTTGTTTCATAGGAATAGATAACTTGAACAAATCCAACAATCGTCTAGTTTCTTTAGAATGACTTTGATCTGCTTCTTCAAATATTTAAGAAAAACAGTTCTATCAAACCAGACCTTGTAGCACAAATTGAATCCTCTTATTTTTTCACTTGGAAGGATTGTTTTTCATCAATTTTTTGAGAGATAGTAATCATGGCCACATATATTGGAAAGAGAAATTAAAGTTTCCAAGTGATTACATAATTTGACATTATATTGTAAATTTATTTATATAACCAAAATTTTGCCAAAACTAAATCAAATATTGTTTCTTATTTATGGTATAATAATTTTGAAAGCCTAATAAGATTATCTTAACTCTGCTTATAGTTTTATATGTAAGCAGATAAATATTTGCACATTTTTTCTTGATACCTTGCTAACTGTGCCAATAGTGTAAGTGATAGTCACTCAGTCATGCCTGATTCTTTGTGACCCCATGGACTGCAGACCCCCAGGCTCCTCTGTCCATGAGATTTTCCAGGCAAGGATACTGGAGTGGGTTGCCATTTTCTTANATGGGGGAGCCTGGTGGGCTGCTGTCTATGGGGTCACACAGAGTCGGACACGACTGAGGTGACTTAGCAGCAGCAGCAAAATCAGTGTGAATATCTTTTTAAGCAGTTTCCCTCCTGATAGTAGTTTCAATATCAACCAATTCAGTATGTGTTTTAAGTAGTTTTAAATTTATGTGACTTCCTTTTCACCATTTTTAGTATCTTCTGAACCAGTTTGTTCACAATTTTTTCAGTTTTTCTGAAACTAGTATGAATAGACCTACATCTTGAGACAAAACTAAACCTTAATGATAGATGGTAGTGATACTGGAATTTTTCCAATATGCTTTCACCTTTCAACAGCCTTTTCACAGAAAGAAGGCCATTTCTTAAGCTCACAGTCAAAAAGTGGACATTTCTGCCATGATGAGAAAATCTAAGAGCTTTGAAGATCCTTAATCTCTAGGGTGAAGATCCCTGAGGTTAAAGATCAGACAGTGGGGTTTGCATTTTCTTTCTTTGTAAATACATGCAGTTTCTATACTCTCAGCTTGCATTTGGTGGCACATAAATTACTTTTTTTACTTCATAATATTTTCTTCTTTATAACTGTTTATGTTGTTTGTATGACATATTTACTCTCAAATGTGTTTTGGGGCAGATTTTATCTTCCAAAAATGTGCACACTGTTACTTATTCCACATACTCTTCTTACATTTTCACTTTGACATCTCTTCCATGCAGACATTGGGTGTATGCCCCCTCTTTTTGAATCTGGATGAACTTGGGACTATAGTGATATGATGCCATGTGACTTTTGGCGTTTGGTCCTAAGAAGTGATACAAAGTCTAGTTGCTTAAGATACTTGCTCTTTGAACCCAGTCACTATGCTTTGGGGAAATCTAAGCAGCTACTCGAGCTTCTCAGGTGGCTCTAGTAGTGAAAAAAACAAAAACAAAAACAAAAACATGCCTGCCAATACAGGAGATGTGAGTTTGATCCCTGGGTGGGGAAGATCCCCTGAAGGAGGGAATGGCAGCCCATTTCAGTTTTCTTGCCTGGAGAATTCCACGGATAGAGGACTCTGGTGGGGTACAGTCCATGGGGTTGCAAAGAGTTGGGCACAACGAATCCTGAAACGACTTAGCATACATGCACGCATACAGCTACTTGAAGAGGCCATGTGCAGGAGTCCATCTGAGAGTGAGTCTCAATCACAAGACACATTAGTGAAAAAGTCCTTAGATCTAAAAGCTCCCAGTTGTTAAGTCATTCCAGTCTTCAAGTCTTTTCAGCTGAAGTCTCAGACATGGACCAGAGACAAGACATCCAAGCTTTGCTCTATTCAAAACATGTCTCATAGTATCTCTGAACACTATAAATGTTGGTTTTTTTATGCCACTAAGATTGAGGTGGTTTGTTTCATAGGAATAGATAACTTGAACAAATCCAACAATCGTCTAGTTTCTTTAGAATGACTTTGATCTGCTTCTTCAAATATTTAAGAAAAACAGTTCTATCAAACCAGACCTTGTAGCACAAATTGAATCCTCTTATTTTTTCACTTGGAAGGATTGTTTTTCATTAATTTTTTGAGAGATAGTAATCATGGCCACATATATTGGAAAGAGAAATTAAAGTTTCCAAGTGATTACATAATTTGACATTATATTGTAAATTTATTTATATAACCAAAATTGTGCCAAAACTAAATCAAATATTGTTTCTTATTTATGGTATAATAATTTTGAAAGCCTAATAAGATTATCTTAACTCTGCTTATAGTTTTATATGTAAGCAGATAAATATTTGCACATTTTTTCTTGATACCTTGCTAACTGTGCCAATAGTGTAAGTGATAGTCACTCAGTCATGCCTGATTCTTTGTGACCCCATGGACTGCAGACCCCCAGGCTCCTCTGTCCATGAGATTTTCCAGGCAAGGATACTGGAGTGGGTTGCCATTTTCTTAGCCACTGTGACAATAAGAATTCTTATAAATAGAATCTTCTTTACCTTGCTTACACACTCCCCAAAGCAAGACCACATACCACTTAACATCTTTCTGGTCTCACTCACTTTTATTCATGGGCCGTGGGATGGCCTTAATAATATCTCACTGTTTTCATAGTTCTGAGGCAGAAGTCACTTGAATATAGGTCTTCTTGTATCTAAGGCTACATGTGCTATTTACTCTAATTGGTTTCATAACTATTAACCTGACCTTGACTTTTGTCTGTATTTGTTCCCTCCATTAATCCTGAAGTTTCTTTGGGGTCGCAAAGAGTCGGACACGACTGACTGACTGAACTGAACTGAACTTCTTACTAACTGCTTTTTTGATTCCCAACTAATGAGAATTCCAATTTTTAATCATCTTCAATGCCAGGACCTGGCATTCTTGCTTTGCTTTGAATTTTGATCTTGATCTCTTACCATATAGCACTAACATAAACCAGACAGGAAGTCCAGTTAGGGACAAATCAAGAAAATTAAATACTGTCATTGTAAATATATCTCCTTCGTAAATCATTTTGTAAAGACAATTAAAAGATGTAGTTTTTCAGTATCACAGATTTCCAGTTCATGTTATTATTTGTCTGGGCATAGCACAAAATGAAAATAAAAGATTATTTAAACAATTAAAATAAATCAGTGCAGCTGCTTTACACAGTCCAGACATGAAAGTGAAATTTACCATTATTAGAAAAGCTCAGATGCCAGCGTGCAGTGATTAGCATCTCTGCCCTAGCACCACTGTATCCTTTCTCATGATCTCCTGGCTTGCCAGGGGTGTCTCATCATTCTTAAGTTAAGAAAGGGCATCAGTCTTCATGCAATAAATCATTAACATTTAGAAATAGAGAGGTGGAATATTATAGTAAAACAGGACTGGAATATAACGTTGTGATTTGTTGCTGTTTGTTCAGTTGCTAAGTCGTGTCCGACTCTGCGACCCCATGGACTACAGCATGCCAGACTCTCTGTCCTCCACTATCTCCCAGAGCTCAAATTCATGTCCATCAGAGTCAATGATTCTATCTAACCATCTCCTCCTCTACTGTCCCCTTCTCCTTTTGCCTTCAGTCTTTCCAAGCATCAGGCTATTTTCCAATGAGTTGACTGTTTGCATCAGATGGCCAAAGTATTGGAGCTTCAGTCTTTCCAATGAATATTGAGGGTTGAGACTTCCCTGGTGGCTCAGACAGTAAAGTGTCTGTCTACAATGCGGGAAAACTGGGTTAAATACCTGGGTTGGGAAGATTCCCTGGAGAAGGAAATGGCAACCCACTCCAGTACTCTTGCCTGGAAAACCCATGGACAGAGGAGCTTGGTGCAGGCTACTGTCCATGGGGTTGCAAAGAATCAGGCACAACTGAGCAACTTCACTTTCACTTTTCTTTTAGGATTGACTGGTTTGATCTCCTGCAATCAAAGAGACTCTCAAGAGTCTTCTAGAGACCACGATTCGAAAGCATCGATTCTTCTGGGCACATTACCTCTTGAGTCTTCATCTGTGAAATGGACATAATAATTGTTTCTTACCTCATAAAGTGTTTTCAGTTCAGTCAGTTCAGTTCAGTCACTCAGTCGTGCCCAACTCTGCAACCTTATGGACTGCAGCACTCCAGGCCTCCCTGTCCATCACCAACTCCCGGAGTCTACCCAAACTCATGTCCATTAAGTCAGTGATGCCATTCAACCATCTCATCCTCTGTCATCCCCTTCTCCTCCTGCCTTCATTCTTTCCCAGCATCAGGGTCTTTTCAAAGGAGTCAGTTCTTCACCATCAGGTGGCCAAAGTATTGGAGTTTCAGCTTCAGCATCAGTCCTTCCA
>SJYX01018831.1:60754-72636 GCA_006410675.1 Oreotragus oreotragus | reverse complement strand
TTGCCATTTCCTTCTCCAGGGGATCCTCCTGACCCAGGGATCGAACCTGCATCTATTGCATCTCCTGAATTGGCAGACAGGTTCTTAACCAGCTGAGCCATTGGAGAATGGCAAGAATATATTAGAAATATGTAAAACACTTTAAAACCAATGTACTTTAAATATCTTTGCAAGACTTACACTTATCACTTCATATATTAACATTCAAAATCTTTGCTTTGTTTGAACTAGTAAAGCAAAATAAGATGTGATAGTTATCCAAGAATTATTTTTTTGAAGTCATTGACATGGCCATTTTTAATGACACATTTATTTTCTAAGAATTTTATGATAATGCATTCTTTCTGGAACAGTATTACTTACTGTGTTCCTGTGTGCCTTGCTAGTTACCAAAGCTCCACCTAGATCAGATACTGTAGTGATTTTGCCTGTCCTCAAATGGCCTATATTTACATGCATCTCATAACTTCCATAGCTTTTAAACTACCAGTGTTAAAACAGAATGAGTCATTGTTTCATGATTTTACTTTAAGGTTTGCTAGAGTGAGAAAGTGATTAGTAGAAAGATGTTTGAAACAGAAAAAGGGAAAATATAAATAAAATCACTGTGAACATCTTAAGGAAGCTAATTAAAAGAAGATCAAAAGTGCCTCACAAGGATGGTATTTCTTTTTCTCATAAATACTATGAGATGACTACAAAATATTTTGTGTCTCTTTCATAAAAAAATAAAATAATGTTTCTGTTATAGTCTCTTTTTTATAATATGCCCCCTTTTCATCATCTGTATAAACTGACATTTACTGTGATGTTACCCTATATATTGGGAAAACCCTGTTCCATATTGTGTAATGTGTGTTTTGGAAGGGCAGGGGAGCTTAATGGTATTCTTTGTTTTGTGATTTAAATTAAGTCTTAGTGTTTCCACTAAATATTTCCAAACTGAAACATGAATTCCCCAGGTTAGTAGGTGCCCAATATGCTACTGGAAAAGAATGGAGGAATGACTCCAGAAAGAATGAAGAGATGGAGCCAAAGCAAAAACAGCACCCAGTTGTGGATCTGACTGGTGATGAAAGTAAAGTCTGATGCTATAAAGAACAATATTGCATAGGAAACTGGAATGTTAGGTCCATGAAGCAAGGTAAATTGGAAGTGGTCAAACAGGAGATGGCAAGAGTGAACATTGACATTTTAGGAATCAGTGAAATAAAATAGACTGGAATGGGTGAATTTAACTCAGATGACCATTCTATCTACTACTGCGGGCAGGAATCCCTTAGAAGAAATGGAGTAGCCATCATAGTGAACCAAAGAGTCCGAAACACAGTACTTGGATGCCATCTCAAAAATGACAGAATGATCTCTGTTCATCTCCAAGGCAAACCATTCAATATCACAGTAATCCAACTCTATGCCTCAACCAGTAATGGTGAAGAAGCTGAAGTTGAACAGTTCTATGAAGACTTACAAGATCTTCTAGCAATAACACACAAAAAAGATGTCCTTTTCATTATAAGGGATTGGAATGCAAAAGTAGGAAGTAAAGAGCTACCTGGAGTAACAGGCAAATTTGGACTTGGAGTACAAAATGAAGCAGGGCATAGCTGAATACAGTTTTGCCAAGAGAACACACTGGTCATAACAAACTTCCAGTTCCAACAACACAAGAGAAGACTCTACACATGGACATCACCAGATGCTCAATACTGAAATCAGACTATATTCTTTGCAGCAGATGATGGAGAAGCTCTATACAGTCAGCAAAAACAAAGCCAGGAGCTGACTGTGGCTCAGATTATTAACTCCTTATTGCCAAATTCAGGCTTTAATTGAAGAAAGTAGGGAAAAACCACAAGACCTTTCAGTTAGGTTCAGTTCAGTTCATTAGCTCAGTTGTGTCTGACTTTTTGTGACCCCATAAACCACAGCACACCAGGCTTCCCTGTCCATCACCAACTCCCGGAGTTCACTCAGACTCATGTCCATCAAGTCAATGATGCCATCCAGCCATCTCATCCTCTGTCATCCAATTCTCCTCATGCCCCCGATCCCTCCCAGCATCAGAGTCTTTCCCAATGAGTCAACTCTTCGCATGAGGCAGGCAAACTACTGGAGTTTCTGTTTTAGCATCATTCCTTCCAAAGAACACCCAGGACTGATCTCCTTTAGAATAGACTGGTTGGATCTCCTTGTAGTCCAAGGAACTCTCAAGAGTCTTCTCCAACACCACAGTTCAAAAGCATCAGTTCTTCGGCACTCAGCTTTCTTCACAGTCCAACTCTCACATTCATACATGAATACTGGAAAACCCATAGATGGACCTTTGTTGGCAAAATAATGTCTCTGCCTTTGAATATGCTATCTAGGTTAGTCATAACTTTCCTTCCAAGGAGTAAGCGTCTTTTAATTTCATGGCTGCAATCACCATCTGCAGTGATTTTGGATCCCAGAAAAATAAAGTCTGACACTGTTTCCCCATCTATTTCCCATGAAATGATGAGACCAGATGCCAAGATCTTTGTTTTCTGAATGTTGAGCTTTAAGCGAAATTTTTACTATCCCCTTTCACTTTCATCAAGAGGCTCTTTAGTTCCTCTTCACTTTCTGCCATAAGGGTGGTGTCATCTGCATCTGAGGTTATTGATATTTCTCCCAGGAATCTTGATTCCAGTTTGTGTTTCTTCCAGCCCAGCGCTTCTCTTGAGGTACTCTGCATATAAGTTAAACAAGCAGGGTGACAATATACAGCCTTGATGTACTCCTTTTCCTATTTGGAACCAGTCTGTTGGTCCATGTGCAGTTCTAACTGTTGCTTCCTGACCTACATATAGGTTTCTCAAGAGGCAGGTCAGGTGGTGTGGTATTTCCATCTCTTTCGGAATTTCCCACAGTTTATTGTGATCCACACAGTCAAAGGCTTTGGCATAGTCAATAAAGCAGAAATAGATGTTTTTCTGGAACCCTCTTGCTTTTTCCATGATCCAGCGGATGTTGGCAATTTGATCTCTGGTTCCTCTGCCTTTTCTAAAACCAGCATGAACATCAGGGAGTTCATGGTTCACGTATTGCTGAAGCCTGGCTTGGAGAATTTTGAGCATTACTTTACTAGCATGTGAGATGAGTGCAATTGTGCAGTAGTTTGAGCATTCTTTGGCATTGCCTTTCTTTGGGATTGGAATGAAACTGACTTTATCCAGACCTATCAGGTTTGACCTAAATCAAATCTCTTTTGATTATGCAGTAGAAGTGATAAACAGATTCAAGGGATTATACCTGATAGACAGAGTGCCTGAAGAACTCTGGATGGAGATTCGTGACATTGTGCAGGAGGCAGTGGTCAAGATCATCCCCAAGAAAAAGAAGCAAAATGGTTCTCTGAGGAGGCCTTGCAAATAGCTGAGGAAAGAAGAGAAGCTAAAGGCAAAGGAGAAAAGGAAAGATATACCCATCTGAATGCAGAGTTCCAAAGAATAGCACAGAGGGATTAGAAAGCCGTCCTCAGTTATCAATGCAAAGAAATAGAGGAAAACAATAAAAAGGAGACTAGAGATCCCTTCAAGAAAACTAGAGATACCAAACTAACATTTCATGCAAAGATGGGCTTGATAAAGGACAGAAATGATATGGACCTAACAGAAGCAGGAGACAATAAGAAGAGGTGGCAAGAATACACAGAAGAACTGTACCCAAAAGATCTTCACAACCCAGATAATCACAATGGTGTGATCACTCACCTAGAATCAGACATCCTGGAATGCTAAGTCAAGTGAGCCTTAGGAAGAATCACTATGAACAAAGCTAGTGGAGGTGATGGAATTCCAGATGAGCTATTTCAAATCAGGAGAAAAGGAAAGATATACCCATCTGAATGCAGAGTTCCAAAGAATAGCACAGAGGGATTAGAAAGCCTTCCTCAGTTATCAATGCAAAGAAATAGAGGAAAACAATAAAAAGGAAAGACTAGAGATCGCTTCAAGAAAACTAGAGATACCAAAGTAACATTTCATGCAAAGATGGGCTAGATAAAGGACAGAAGTGATATGGACCTAACAGAAGTAGGAGACATTAAGAAGAGGTGGCAAGAATACACAGAAGAACTATACACAAAAGATCTTCACAACCCAGATAATCACAATGGTGTGATCACTCACCTAGAACCAGAAATCCTGGAATGCTAAGTCAAGTGGGCCTTAGGAAGAATCACTATGAACAAAGCTAGTGGAGGTGATGGAATTCCAGATGAGCTATTTCAAATCCTGAAAGATGACACTGTGAAATTTCTGCACTCAACATGTCAGCATATTTGGAAAACTCAGCAGTGGCCACAGGACTGGAAAAGGTCAGTTTTCATTCCAATCCCAAAGAAAGGCAATGCCTAAGAAACTATGAACAAAGCTAGTGGAGGTGATGGAATTCCAGATGAGCTATTTCAAATCCTGAAAGATGACACTGTGAAATTTCTGCACTCAACATGTCAGCATATTTGGAAAACTCAGCAGTGGCCACAGGACTGGAAAAGGTCAGTTTTCATTCCAATCCCAAAGAAAGGCAATGCCTAAGAATGTTCAAACTAGCGCACAATTTCACTCATTTCACACGTTAGAAATGTAATGTTCAAAATTCTCCAAGCTAGGTTGGAGAAACGTGAACTTCCAAATGTTCAAGGTGGATTTAGAAAAGGCAGAGGAACCAGAGGTCAAATGGCCAATATCTGTTGTATCACTGAAAAAGCAAGAGAGTGCCACAAACAACACCTACTTCTGCTTTATTGACTACACCACAGCCTTTGGTTTTGTGGATCACAACAAACTGTGGAAAATTCTTAAAGAGATGGGAATATCAGACCACCTTCCTTGCCTTCTGAGAAATCTATATGCAGGTCAAGAAACAACAGTTAGAACGGGACATGGAACAACAGACTGGTTCCAAATTGGGAAAGGAATATGTCAAGGCTGTATATTGTCATCCTGCTTATTTAACTTAAATGTAGAGTAGATCATGAGATTTGCTGGGGTGAATAAAGCACAAACTGGAATCAAGATTGCCAAGAGAAATATCAATAACCTCAGTTATGCAGATGACACCACTCTTATGGCAGAAAGCAAAGAAGAATTAAAGAACTTCTTGATGAAAGTGAAAGAGAAGACGAAAAATGTTGGTTTAAAACTCACCATTCAGAAAACCAAGATCATGGCATCTGGTCCCATCACTTCATTGCAAATAGATGGGGAAATAATGGAAACATTGACAAACTTTATTTTCTTGGGCTCCAAAATCACTGCAGATGGTTACTGCAACCATGAAATTAAGATGCTTACTCTTTGGAAGAAAAGCTATGACCAACCTAGACAGCATATTAAAAAGCAGAGATATTACTTTGCCAACAAAGATCTGTCTAGTCAAAGCTATGGGTTTTCCATTAGTCATGTATATATGTGAGAGTTGGACTATAAAGAAAGCTGAATGCCAAAGAATTGATGCTTTTGAACTATGTTGTTGGAGAAAACCCTTGAGAGTCCCTGGGACTGCAAGGAGATCCAACCAGTCAATTCTAAAGGAAATCAGTTTGAATATTCACTGGAAGGGCTGATGCTGAAGCTGAAACTCCAATACTTTGGCCACCTGATGTGAAGAACTGACTCATTGGAAAAGACTCTGATGCTGGGAAAGACTGAAGCTAGGAGAAGGGAGAGGATGAGATGGTTGGATAGCATCACGGGCTCGATGGGCATGAGTTTAAGTAATCTCTTGGAGTTGTTGATGGACAGGGAAGCCTGGCATGTTTCAGTCCATAGGGTTGCAAAGAATTGGACATGACTGAGTGACTGAACTGTACTGACTACTGTTTCCAAGGGGTGCTTAGTGTGGCATGGAATTACGGCACTTGCATTGCAACAACTATTACTACATTCTCAGAGCTGTTACTTCAAGGATCCAAGTACTTGAGACTTTTCTACCCGATTTGCTTCTATGGGCCCTTGAATAAACCTGTTCCATATACCTGTATACCTTGCTTTGGCCTATGAATGTTGTTGAAGTGTTTCCTCCTGTGTTCTTATAAACAAACATAGGCCAATGGCAGAAAAAGCAAGAGAAGTCAAGCCAGACATAGCCAGGTCAAGAAAGCTAAGTATCCAGTACCTAATATTAACTAAAATGTGAATATTTCTGAGGAATTCAGCTAGAAACTTATGTCTTAAATAGTACCAGAGTAAGAAGTCTTGCTATGACTAAAAATTTATAACTATGGTTTTCTATCCATCTTTAGATGCTTGTGGCTGAAACTCTCATTGAAGATTTATGTGGCTTCTTCTGTAAACAGCTCAAGTAATTAGTATTGATGTTTACTAGAGTGAGACTAATTGTAGCACAAGGCAAAAAATATTCACATTAGCTATTTTTCAGAGAGAATTAGCTCTCAAATTCTTCCTTCTCCTACCCTAATCCACCCCATCCTCCTCCAAAAAATTACTATGCTTGACCCCAGTGGAGACTAGTTTCTGTGTTTGTTAAGCCATCATCAGTAACAGGGTAACAAATGTCTGTATATATTTTCACTTGGCACAAAAGTTTGTCCTTTAAACAAGAAAGTCTAACTATGGCTTAGATACACCTACTTGCTGATACTATAGTAATGCCCCCTCAGTAAATCTACTCTGCTTTAGTAATATATAATCTTCAAGTTCTATGTGTTAATTCAAAAAATATTTACAGTATCTTTTTTATTCTTACGTCTGAAAATTATTGCAGTGAAAAAGTATACTTTAACCCCCTTTCTCACAGTTATTTTCCCAAGTTTGCCTAGATTCGGTAGAAAGTATATTTTCTAAGTAATGTGTTGAATGCTAATGACATGCCAGGCTCCAAACCAAATAGACTCCACTGCACCAAAAACCAAAATAAAAAGAGAAAAAGTTATGATTATTTTAGTCGATAAAAAAGCATTTGACAAAGTTCAGTGTAATTTATGGGAAAAACATAAAACTCTCAGCAGAATATGAAAAAAAAAAACAAAACAACAACAGACTCTCCTCAGTCTGATAAAGGATGTATATGAAAACCTGCAACTCACCTCACATGATACTTAGGACTGAATGCATTCTTCTTCAAATTTTGATGAGCTTTTGATTCCCAGTAGTAGGAGAATGCGGAGTTTAAGAAAATGACTATGGAGTTAGACACCCAGGGTTGGAAATCAAGCTCTACAGTTGCTACTTTTTCTTAATCTTTGACAAATTATTTATACCGTTTTAAATTCTTTTCGTGTGAAATGGAAAATAATAGCATAAAATGCTTAATTTATTGCTGGTTATGTTTTTAAATAAGATAAAATACTTGGTTTGGAGCCTGGAATGTCATTACTGTTCAATATGTTACTTGGAAAATATGCTTTCTACCAAATCCTATGCAAACATGGGGAAAGACTATGAGAAAGGGAGTTAAAGAAATCAGTGTATAAAAGTCAGACAAGTATTGGACTTTTTGTTTTTGCCTCTCAAAGTGTTATTTTTATAGATTACATTCCATTAAATGTTATTCCAGATAATGGCTGTTATTCCCTGTGGTATACAATATAGCCTTGGAAACAATATTGTAAATCAGCTATGTGTGCTTAGTTGCTCACTTGTGTCTGATTTTGACCCCATGGACTATGCCTGCTAGGCTCCTCTGTCCATGGGGATTCTCCAGGCAAGAATACTGGAGTGGGTTACCATGCCCTCTTCCAAAGGATCTTCCCAACCCAGGAATTGAACCGGGGTCTCCTGCATTGCAGGCAGATTCTTTTCTGTCTGAATCACCAAGGAAGCCCACTCAAATGACTGCGATCACTAGTTTTTAAAAAATGCATGCACCTGTAGATAATTTCCATCAGAATATTTAAAGTAAAAATGATTTACCAGATGTTCTAACCTCTTAGGATATGTTATTGGTTGAACTGTGTTCCCCCAAATTGATATGTTGAAGTCCTAACCTGCAGTACCTCAAAATGTGGCTTTATTTGGAGGTGGGGTTTCTAAAGAGGTAATTAAATTAGAAGGAGGTAATTTTAGGGTGGACCATAATCCAGTATGATTGATTTCCCTATGAGAAGAAGAAATTTGAACTTAGAAAAAATACAGAGCAAAAACCATGAGAAAGTATATGGAGAAATTGCCATTTACAAGTCAATGAAAGGAGCCTTGGAAGAAACCAATGAAGCTAGCACTTTGATCTAGAATTTATATCTTCCAAAACTGTGAGAAAAAGCAAAAGCAAAAATCTGTTGTTTAAGCTATCTAGTCTCTTTCTCTTGGGGAAGGCAATGGCATCCCACTGCAGTACTCTTGCCTGGAAAATCCAATGGATGGAGGAGCCTGGTGGGCTGCAGTCCATGGGGTGGCTAAAGAGACAGACACAGCTGAGCGACTTCACTTTCACTTTTCACTTTCATGCATTGGAGAAAGAAATGGCAACCCACTCCAATGTTCTTGCCTGGAGAATCCCAGGGACGGGGGAGCCTGGTGGGCTGCCGTCTATGGGGTCACACAGAGTTGGACACGACTGAAGTGACTTAGCAGCAGCAGCAGCAGCAGCAGTCTCTTTCTCTAGTATTTTGTTATAGCAGCCCTAGAAGCTGAATTCAGGAAACATTTTCTTGAACTTGTTTATTGGGTAGCATATTACCTGTCATAGATTTCAGATTCTGTGATGAAATCCAAGTGAGGGAAGCTAATCATTTTTTAATGCCTCAAAGGCACATTTTGTGGTATTGCACATGTTTATTTACCCACCTTAATGAAAATAAATGGTATTCTTTGACACTGGGTATTTAATCAAATTTTATCCAGTACTGGAAATTTGCTTGCTTCAGGTAGTTTGAGAAATTAATACTGTATCTGAGTAGGAATTTCTACAAATTCTAAATTCTATCTAATTTATTTATTACCTTACCATAAAAATGTTTAGGAAGATCAATGTCAAATTTGTTTATGCAAGGCAGGTACTATGATAATAAAACAAAATGACAGTAAAAATAACATTTTAAAGATCACTGCAATTCAGTGTTGCTAGCTGGCTTCTTCCTTTCTTTTTTTCATTGAAAGAAGCAAACTAGTTGCGACAATAGAAAATTGGTTTATCTTTGTAATAATTGACCTGTAGGAGAAGGCAATGGCACCCCACTCCAGTACTCTTGCCTGGAAAATCCGTGGACGGAGGAGCCTGGTAGGCTGCAGTCCATGGGGTCGCTAAGAGTCGGACACGACTGAGCGACTTCACTTTCATTTTCACTTTCCACTTTCACGCATTGGAGAAGGAAATGGCAACCCACTCCAGTGTTCTTGCTTGGAGAATCCCAGGGATGGGGGAGCCTGGTGGGCTGCCGTCTATGGGGTCGCACAGAGTCGGACACGACTGAAGCGACTTAGCAGCAGCAGCAGCAGCAGCAAGATAAATAAATCGAGAGGAAACAGTCCTCTAATGTGAAGTAAAGTTCTTAAGAGAGTTAGACAAGCAAAGAAAGGCATATACTTATAATGACAAGATAGAAAAGAATATATTAGGTAAAAGAGAAACATAAAAAAGAAAAATTTGGGAGTCATAACACCATCGTTTTTAGAACGTGAACGATGTTTTGAACCCAGACCTTGCCTGACTTCCCTGTGTGAATGAGCAACTAAAGTCTAAATTCCAGAAAGTAGTCAAGCCATGTGTGAGAGGTGCTACTAATATAATGTCCATCACCATTCATAAGCATCTCAATAGCAAGTAGCACCTCATGCTGTCCTGAGACCAAGAATAAGATTTTATTTTTATGTAAAACATAAAATTTATGTTTATTAATTCCACATTTGTCATAGAATCTGTGTATTTTCTAAATGCTTAATAAATGCGGTCAGTGCTTGAAGGTGCATTAGAAAACACTAGAGTGATTTCTTTCCCTTGCCCTCAATATTTGTAGCTAATTCAGGGGCCGAGTGGAACAGTATCCATTATAAATGACACAGTTTTATAAACAGGCATTTCAAATGCCATAGACATCTGAATTAGCATTTTCTTCCATTCCATAATTGCTTAATTATTATCAATTAAGTGTGTGTCACAAGCATATGGTAGCTTCCCATCTGTTCATTTCTTCCTCTCAGTTTGTTATTTTCATTAATTTAGTTGATGGTGAACGTATTTAACCAAATCAAACTAATTAATAACAATCCACTAGGTCAGGGCCTTTCTCTTTGTATGTCATGCTTGTTCATCAGTAGCTGACTTCTACGATGTCATCAAATTTGAGTAGAGTAAAATATTTTGGAGATTGAAACTAAAGTTGTAAACTATTCAAAGATTCCTAAATTTAGGTCATTCCTAATTCCTGAGTAATATCACTTTGAGTAATTTAAACCTTCCACATATAATTTCCCTTGAAGTTTTTTCAGGTTTTATTTTATGCAAATAAAAAATATAAATTATTCTAGGTGGTATATTTTTGTCTTAAAAAACACATGAATATACCTTATTGTGCAGTATGGTGGGAATAAACTCTAGCCTTGAGTACTAGCTCCCCCATAGTGAAAACTATTTCTGAATTTTCATATGGCAACCTACTTCTCTCTCTTCTGGTGAAAAAAGTTATTGGATTACCGGATAAGCATCAGTTACTAATTCAGTGTCAAGGTAAATATAGGTTGATGTATATACTGGAAAACATGCAATTTTAAATATATTTTATGAAAGACTTAGTAAAAAGTAATCATGAAAAGTAAAATGCTGACATTAGCTCAATACTGAGCTAAAAAACAATATTACATAGGAACCTGGAATGAGGTCTAAAAATCAAGGTAAATAGTGGTCAAACAGGAGATGGCAAGAGTGAACATCGACATTTTTAGGAATCAGTGAACTAAAATGGGATGGGATGGGTGAATTTAATTCAGATGGCATTATATCCACTACTGTGGGCAAGAATCCCTTGGAAGAACTGGAATAGCCCTTATAGTCAACAAAAGAGTCCAAAATGCAGTACTTGGATACAATCTCAAATGACAAAATGGTCTCTGTTTATTTCCAACATAAACCATTCAATATCACAGTAATCCAAGCCTATACCTCAACCAGTAATGCTGAAGAAGCTGAAGTTGAACAGTCCTATGACGACCTACAAGATCTTCTAGAAATAACGCACAAAAAAAGATGTCCTTTTCATTACAGGGGACTGGAATGCAAAAGCAGGAAGCAAAAATATACCTGAAGTAACAGGCAAATTGGGCCTTGGAGTAAGTAATCCAAGCCTATACCTCAACCAGTAATGCTGAAGAAGCTGAAGTTGAACAGTCCTATGACGACCTACAAGATCTTCTAGAAATAACGCACAAAAAAAGATGTCCTTTTCATTACAGGGGACTGGAATGCAAAAGCAGGAAGCAAAAATATACCTGAAGTAACAGGCAAATTGGGCCTTGGAGTACAAAATTAAGCAGGGCAAAGGCTAATAGAGTTTTGCAAGAGAATGCACTGGTCATATCAAACACCCTTTTCCAACAACACAAGAAAAGACTCTACACATGGACATCACCAGATGGTCAACACCAAAATCAGATTGATTATATTCTTTGCAGCAGATGGTAGAGAAACTATATATAGCAGGCAAAAACAAGACCAGGAGCTGACTGGCTCAGATCATGAACTCTTTATTGCCAAATTCAGACTTTAATTGAAGAAAGTAGGGAAAACCACTAGACCATTCAGTTCAGTTCAGTTCAGTTCAGTAGCTCAGTTGTGTCTGACTCTTTGCGACCCCATGAATTGCAGCATGCCAGGCCTCCCTGTTCATCACCAGCTCCCAGAGTTCACTCAAACTCATGTCCATCGAGTTGGTGATGCCATCCAGCCATCTCATCCTCTGT
>SJYX01018831.1:48747-59991 GCA_006410675.1 Oreotragus oreotragus | reverse complement strand
AGACTAGAGATCTCTTCAAGAAAATCGGAGATACCAAGGGAACATTTCATGCTAAGATGGGCACAATGAAGGACAGAAATGGTATGGACCTAACAGAAGCAGGAGATATTAAGAAGAGATGACAAGAATACACAGAAGAACTATACACAAAAGATCTTCATGACCCAGATAATCACGATGGTGTGATCACTCACCTCAGCCAAATATCCTGGAATTCGAAGTCAAGTAGGCCTTAGGAAAATCACTATGAACAAAGCTGGTTGAGGTGATGGAATTCCAGTGGAGTTATTTCAAATCCTAAAAGATGATGCTGTAAAAATGCGGCACTCAATATGCCAGCAAATTTGGAAAACTCAGCAGTGGCACAGGACTGGAAAAGGTCAGTTATCATTCCAATCCCAAAGAAAGGCAATGCCAAAGAATGCTCAAAGGACCGCACAATTGCACTCATCTCACACATTAGTAAAGTAATGCTCAAAATTCTCCAAACCATGCTGCAACAGTACATGAACCATGGACTTCCAAATATTCAATCTGGATTTAGAAAAGGCAGAGGAACCAGAGATCACATGGCCAACATCTGTTGGACCATTGAAAAAGCAAGAGAGTTCCAGAAAATCATCTACTTCTGCTTTATTGACTATGCCAAAACCTTTGACTGTGTGGATCACATAAACTGTGGAAAATTCTTAAAGAGATGAGAATACCAGACCACCTTCCCTGCCTCCTGAGAAATCTATATGCAGGTCAAGAAGAAATAGTTAGGACCAGATATGGAACAATGGACTGTTTCCAAATTGGGAAAGGCATATGTCAAGGCTGTATATTTTCATATTGCTTATTTAACTTAAATGCAGAGTACATTATGTGAAATGCTGGGCTGGATGAAGCACAAGCTGGAATCAAGATTAACTTCAGATGTGCAGATGACACTACTCTTAAGGCAGGAATCAAAGAGGAACTGAGGAGCCTCTTGATGAAAGTGAAAGAGGAGAATGAAAGAGTTGGCTTAAAACTCAAGATTCAGAACCTGAGATCATGGTATCCGGTCCCATCATCTCATGCGAAATAGAGGGGGAAACAATGGAAACAGTGACAGGCTATTTTTTGGAGCTCCCAAACCACTGCAGATGGTGAGTGCAACCATGAAATTAAAAGATGCTTGCTCCTTGGAAGAAACACTATGACCAACCTAGACAGCATTTTAAAAAGCAGAGACATTATTTTGCCAACAAAGGTCCATCTAGTCAAAGATATGGTTTTTCCAGTAGTCATGTATGAATGTGAGTATTGGACCATAAAAGAAGCTGAGTGCTGAAGAATTGATGCTTGTGTGTGTGTGTTTGTGTGTGGTAAAGTTTTATTAAAGTATGTCACGTGAGTGTATGTTCCTCGGTTCTTTGTCTCATCACAACAAAGATTTGGAGCAACGGACATTAAAGCCCTTGGCGTGTCACAGCTCTTGGGTCTTGACAAACCGTGTCATAACTCTTAGGTAAATCAGTGTCAGCTCTATTTTATTTAGAAGATAGCAGGAGAATCCACCCTCGAAGCATGAGGGCATGCCAATCCAAAGACTCGAAGAGAAGAGAGTGGAGGAGCACATAGGGGAGGGAGAGAGAGAGAGAGAGCAAGACTTTGGCTCCTCCTTTTATATGTTTTTCCTCCACCTGGGCCTGCCCTATGCAAATGGGGCTTAGCCAGGAGTGCTGTTTGTTCTACCTGAAGTCTTCACTCTGGTCCTTGGATCTTCCTTTGACCTTCCTTGTCTTTTAGCCACCGCCATTTTGGACTCCTTTTCCCTATTCTACCTACCTAGCAAAGTATAAAGGAGATAGAGAAAGCTTCTGATATAGACATCAGAAGAGGGTAGAAAGAGTATCCGCTTGCTAGTGTTAGCAATGGAGTTATATACTCTCCAGTGAATCCAAAGAAATGTCTGGAGGTTGTAAAGACCAGACCTACTCCCATAATTTAAATTTTTTTTTTTTAGAGCTTCCATTTTACTTTATTTTACTTTACAGTACTCTATTGGTTTTGGCATACATTGACATGAATCTGCCATGGGTGTACACGAACTCCCTAAGATAACAGGATTAGCCAGAAGGTTTAATCCAGAGACTGTATTCAGGCAGGATACATAATCCTAAGGAATGTAGAGGGAAAAAAAGTTTGTCCTTTCTTCCTCCTTGGGAATTCCAGACCCCTCTCTCCTTGGGGACACCTAGACTTCTTATCAACCTGCCTAAGAAATGACTCTCTCATTTCCCCCTTTTCTTTTCGGAGAATGCTCAAACTACCGCACAATTGCACTGATCTCACACACTAGTAAAGTAATGCTCAAAATTCTCCAAGCCAGGCTTCAGCAATATGTGAACCGTGAACTCCCTGATGTTCAAGCTGGTTTTAGAACAGGCAGAGGAACCAGAGATCAAATTGCCAACATCCGCTGGATCATGGAAAAAGCAAGAGAGTTCCAGAAAAACATCTATTTCTGCTTTATTGACTATGCCAAAGCCTTTGACTGTGTGGATCACAATCAACTGTGGAAAATTCTGAAAGAGATGGGAATACCAGACCACCTAACCTGCCTCTTGAGAAATCTGTATGCAGGTCAGGAAGCAACAGTTAGAACTGGACATGGAACAACAGACTGGTTCCAAATAGGAAAAGGAGTACGTCAAGGCTGTATATTGTCTCCCTGCTTATTTAACTTATATGCAGAGTACATCATGAGAAACGCTGGACTGGAAGAAACACAAGCTGGAATCAAGATTGCCGGGAGAAATATCAATAACCTCAGATATGCTGATGACACCACCCTTATGGCAGAAAGTGAGGAGGAGCTAAAAAGCCTCTTGATGAAAGTGAAGGAGGAGAGCGAAAAAGTTGGCTTAAAGCTCAACATTCAGAAAACGAAGATCATGGCATCCGGTCCCATCACTTCATGGGAAATAGATGGGGAAACAGTGGAAACAGTGTCAGACTTTATTTTTTTGGGCTCCAAAATCACTGCAGATGGTGACTGCAGCCATGAAATTAAAAGACGCTTACTCCTTGGAAGAAAAGTTATGACCAACCTGGATAGTATATTCAAAAGCAGAGACATTACTTTGCCGACTAAGGTCCGCCTAGTCAAGGCTATGGTTTTTCCTGTGGTCATGTATGGATGTGAAAGTTGGACTGTGAAGAAAGCTGAGCGCCGAAGAATCGATGCTTTTGAACTGTGGTGTTGGAGAAGACTCTTGAGAGTCCCTTGGACTGCAAGGAGATCCAACCAGTCCATTCTGAAGGAGATCAACCCTGGGATTTCTTTGGAAGGAATGATGCTAAAGCTGAAACTCCAGTACTTTGGCCACCTCATGCGAAGAGTTGACTCATTGGAAAAGACTCTGATGCTGGGAGGGACTGGGGGCAGGAGGAGAAGGGGACGACCGAGGATGAGATGGCTGGATGGCATCATGGACTCGATGGACGTGAGTCTGAGTGAACTCCGGGAGATGGTGATGGACAGGGAGGCCTGGCGTGCTGCGATTCATGGGGTCGCAAAGAGTCGGACACGACTGAGCGACTGAACTGAACTGAACTGATGTTGCCAAGGGAAAGGGGCATCGTTTTCATTCCATAACTACTTCCTGCTGTTTAGGGGTGTGGGCCCTAAATTATTGAGATAAGATATTCTCCTAACCCTCATATTGAGGGTCTCTGATCCAGGGGCCCCAAGTAATAGTTGGAGGAGGCTGTGACACTCGTAGGAGCTTGGACAGCCATTTGTAAATTAAAAGCTTTTAGACGGCTAGAAAACCCCATTATACAGTTACAGACGTAAGGCAAAATAGTCATTAAAACAAGTTAAAATCAAAATTAAAAGTCATGTTATGTCCCTAGTTACATCAGTCCATCTTAAGATTGTTAGATGTCATCAGTTTAAGAAGAGGCTTCACATGCGATTGTTGTTGAAGGTATTTGCAGACTTGGAGAAAGTCTTTTCCTTGAAGTGGAGATGTCCACCACGAGAAGCCTTCCACTGATGAAGAGGGGAGCACTCCACAGACCCAGCAGTTAGACTGATTATGAAAGGCAGTGTAGGAGTGAGCCCAGGACAGGAAGGCATTGTCTTGAGGATCAAACAGCAGATTCAGGACTTTTGGAGTCAGCAGAAGTAGGCTCACATAGATTGTCAGGCCCACTTTTTGGCTCATCCAGACAGTCTCATTACAGAAGTGGATCAGGAAGAAAGTGGGCCAAGGGCTTCAGTAAGCATGGAGTAAGTTGCCCCAATGTCTAAGAGGAAAGCGGATTGGCCCCCCACANTCTATTTTTAGTTTTTCAAGGAACCGCCATATTGTCCTCCACTGAGGCTGCACCAATTTACTTTCCCACTCACAACGTAGAGGTCTTCCTTTGTGGCTCAGTGGGAAAGAATCTGCCTACTACTGCAAGAAATGTGGGTTTGATCCCTGAGTCAAGAAGATCCCCTGGAGAAATAAATGGTAACCCACTCCAGTATTCTTGCTTGGGAAATCCCATGAACAGAGGAGCCTGGTGGGTTACAGTCCATAAGGTCGCAAAAGTGTTGGACATGACTTAGTGACTAAGCAACAACAATTTTGTGTGTATATATATATATAATAGTGCTTCATAGTATGGTTTACTGTGGTACATGTTGCATTGGATAATGCCTGGAAATTTTTTCAAATACTTATTGCATTTTTGTATTATTATTAATAATGGCAATTATGATACCCTCACAGACTTATGTGAGAATACATTGTTGTCCTTTAGGCTATGAGTTCTCTGCTTGGATTGACAGAACTACAACCCAGTTATCCTGATCTGACTGGATGATGCTGAAATTATACTAAGTGACTTAGGTCAAACTGCCCTTTCCCACTGAAATTTAATTTGCTTATTATCATTCAAGCATAATCAGAAACTTGAATTAGATTAAGGTGGGAACTAGCTTGGAAGCCATTCAAAAGCCTGTAAGACTCCAAACAGAAAGAAAATAAATGATTGAATTTGAAAATTGCCATATAAAAACTACTGCTGATTTTCAGTGCATTCTTATCTCTCATAAAAAACTTATAGCTGGGGAATACATTCATGCCTCTCTAAGGAAATATTTCTAAGAGTAGTAATAAATATGAAAACTATTTTGTGTGAGTACTGTGTTGAAGATACAGCAAAATGAACTTTAATTTAAATGGTGTCAATTCTCTTTCTTAACGTTGTCTGGGCATCTTGCCACTATATTTCCCATTGTGATAATAATACAGCTAACGAAATAATTATTTGTATGAACAACCATCTTTCACTGATTTTTCCATCTGCTTTATTTTTGTTGTGTCATATGATTATATAATAATCATTCTGATTATTTTGTTTCTCAAAGATATTTCAAATAAAATTTCACAGTCAAAGGAATTGATTATAGCCATTGGCATTAAAATAATGAAATCATTGTCTACAAATAGACATCACCTAGGTCTTTGAAGAAATTAGTTTAAAATAGGTATATTAATGTAATGAACATTAAGTTGAATTTAATTCCTTGTATAGTTGTATGTGAATTGAAATTTAAAAAAATTATATATCTAATATTCAGTCTAGGAATGTAAAAACCTATTTCAGACACCTCAAAAATTAAACAAAAGGCAATTGAGAATGTATGATTAAGCAAGGATGAAATATTAATCAGTGATTTCATTTGATAAGAAACTCCTGGTCTTTTGAAACTGTAACATAAAATGCAGACATTTGTGACATAACTAGGCATTTTAAATGATTGACTCCACCAGAAGCAAATAATAATTTTGTTTTTAAGTAAACTATCACTCATTTTATTTTTTCTTTAAAGTGAAAGTCGATGATTATCTAATGGAAAAAGATTAGATTGCAGTACATTCTTTCCCTGTGAATTAGTGATTTTGTGTAAGTCACAGAGCCTTACACAGGGATACACTCTTGATATATTGAATTACTGTGATGTGGGTTAGAGAAGACTCTTGAGAGTTCCTTGGACTGCAAGGAGATCCAACCAGTCCATCCTAAGGGAGATCAGTCTTGAGTGTTCATTGGAAGGACTGGTGTTGAAACTGAAACTCCAATATTTTTGGCCACCAGATGCAAAGAGCTGACTCATTTGAAAAGACCCTAATGCTGGGAAAGATTGAAGGCAGGAAGAGAAGGGCACGACAGAGGATGGGATGGTTGGATGGCATCACCGACTCATTGGACGTGAGTTTGAGTAAACTCTGGGATTTGGTGATGGACAGGGAGGCCTGGTGTTCTGTGGTCTATGGGGTCGTAAAGAGTCGGACACGACTGAGTGACTGAACTGAACTGGATCTACACATCCGTATGAATCACACATTTTGATAGTTATGCTGGCAAAGATTTATAAATTTTCCCATTACTNCGACTCATTGGACGTGAGTTTGAGTAAACTCTGGGATTTGGTGATGGACAGGGAGGCCTGGTGTTCTGTGGTCTATGGGGTCGTAAAGAGTCGGACACGACTGAGTGACTGAACTGAACTGGATCTACACATCCATATGAATCACACATTTTGATAGTTATACTGGCAAAGATTTATAAATTTTCCCATTACTGTCTTTTTCAGTCATCCCACCATTACTCTTATCAGTGATGAAAATGGACAAAACCATTGTAAAGTGATTCTCCGGCGTGCATGTGTGCTAAGTTGCTTCAATTGTGTCAGGCTCTTTGCAACCCCATGGCCTGTAGCCTGTCAGACTCCTCTGTCCATGGGATTCTCCAGGCAAGAATACTGGAATGGTTGCCATGCCCTCCTCCAGGGGATCTTTCCCGATCCAGGGATCAAACCTGAGTATCTTATGTCTCCTGCATTGGCAGGCAGTTCTTTACCACTAGGGCCACGTGAGAAGCTCACAAAGTGATGATAAAGTGAACGTTTTAGTCACTTAGTTGTGTCCGGCTCTTGCAACCTCATGGACTGTAGTCGCCAGGCTCCTCTGTCCATGGAATTCTCCAGGCAGGAATACTGGAATGGGTTGCTATTCCATTCTCCAGGGGATAATATTCTCAACCCAGAGACTGAACCTGGGTCTTCTGTATCGCAGGCAGAATCTTTACCATTTGAGCCACCAGGGAAGCCCAGTTTGATGTTAATAAACCTGAAGAAGATTTTTTTTTTTTTTTTAAGCAGGAATCTAGATGCAGATTCTGAGTTAATCATTCAGGTAATGAGTAAATGTAGTCAAGTGGAGGGTTTCCCTGGTAACTCAGATGGTAAAGAATCTGCCTGCAATGCAGAAGACCCAGGTTTGCTCCCTGGGTTGGGAAGAGCCCCTGGAGAAGGAAATGGCACCCCACTCCAGTGTTCTTGCCTGAAAAATCCCATGGACAGAGGAGCCTGGCGGGCTACAGTCCACGGGGTTGCAAAGAATCAGACACGACTGCGGGACTAACACACACAGCAAAAAGCTCGATAAACACACAGGAGGAGGAATAGATGTTTTAAAAGCAGATTGAGTAAAACCAGAAAGGATTACTAGAAGTATGTGTGCTCAGTCACTTCAATCAATGCATTCTCAGTTGCTTCAGTCATGTCCGACTCTTTGCAACCCCCATGGCCTGTAGCCCCCCAGGCTCCTCTGTGCATGGGATTCTCCAGGCAAGAACACTGGAGTGGGTGGCCATGCCCTCCTCCAGGGTGCTGCAAGTGTACCTGCAACTCATAGTTAGTACGACATACAGTCTTGTTTGACCCAAAATAGCACTACATATTATTTGCCAAGGATGAATATCTACTTGAAATTTATTACACTTGTTACAGTAGATGTGTAGGTAGTAAAATGAATGGTTGATTTTTAAAAAATTTTTATGTATGCCTGTCTGTATGTATTTGCCAAAGTTTATTGTAGAAAGGGCGAGAGATGTGCTCTGAAGAGCATGCCTTAATGAAATCAGAGGCTCTTCTATATGCTTAGTTTTAAATTTAAGTTATGTTACACTTGAGTTATGCTAATGAGTTTTTAGTTTTCGAAACACTAATTGATTCTTTCTAAAATCTCCTTGACTCTTTCTGTAATTTTGCCTTTCTTTCTGAAGTTTTCCAAAAATTTCTTTTATTTTTATAAGTAGCTATTATAGTTTTATGTTTTAAATAACCTATGTCTTGTATTTGATGTTGATGTTTTAACCTCCCTGTTTCTTCCAGCTGTCATTTCTGTTTATTCTCAAATGTTCTCGTTTTCCTCTATCCAGAGTATCTTTGACCTGGTGTTGACCATTTCAAAATCTATTTGTATAGGTCTTGCCTAACCATGTCCACTGTGCTCCTAAAGGCCTTGGTAGTCCAAGGTCTCTAAAACAATCTGATGTCTTGCGCCTCTTTGACCTTCCAGAATATGTGGACACCAGCTGTAAAGTTGCATGAGGGCTAGTGTAATTTCAGCTCTTGCTTGCACTGAGGCTTTATTACTTTGGATTACTACTTCATTTTGCAGTGAGTTGAATCCTCAGCATGAGCTCTGGGTTTTGATTTATACACCTTTTATTTTGGGAGGTAATCAGAACCAGAAGTGCAATTTACAGAGACTTGATAAGAAAAACAGTTGTGTTCCATTTCCTCTTGAGTTTTGACCTTAGTATATTTTGACCTCGGTGTGTATTTCAGACATTTTGTGCTTAGATTAAAAAAAAATTATTCAGCATTTTCATTTTCAGCACTAAGATGGATCTTAGCAGAAGAAAATCATTAGCAAAAATTATGAGCCTCTAATTTTAAGTTTTAGCTTTTCTGGGACTTACTTCTATTGGTATTATTAAATATGTTTGCAATATTTTCTTAAAATGAATATAAATTATCTCAATATTATCTTATGTTGAGATAATGATTATTTATTTTTTATTATATACATGTATTATTTATTACATCAAATATGTCTATATAGGAAAAGATCTTTTCCTGAAATTTCTATTCTTTTAAATAGCTTTATTTTAAAATTTCTGTTTCAGAGCTGTTTTCTTTAAATTACTGTAACTTTATAGTAGTTTAATATATATTTAGTCAAGATCTTCTTGTAGTCTTCTGTCAAAATTTGTTTCTGTACTTATGCACTAATTTTTCCCTATAAAATTTAAAATCAGCTTTCAGAATTTCATAAAAATATAACTGAAGTTAAATTAAGATTTTTAGATTAATTTCTAGAGAGATATTACTTTTGTAATATTGAGTATTCCAAAATAATTTCATTTTATTTAGTTGATTTTTGTATGGTTGTTGTCCCACATTTAACATTTTAAAATATCTTAGTTTAGCATTACTAAGAATAATGCTTGCTATGGGCAATTTTGTTCATGTTTTTTGGGAAATATATCTATGAATTTTCTTGTGTATAAATAGGCATAGGCTTGCTGAATCATTTGGTATATGTAAAACTTTAGTAGATACTACCAATTTGTTTTCCAAAGTGGTTAAAGACATGTATTCCTCATCAGCATTTTATGAGTTTCAGTTGTTTTAGATTTCACTAATACTTGGTATTGTCTATTTTTTCATAGTAGTTATCCTGGTGAGTATGTAATGGTTTGTGTTTTGTAGTTCTATGATGAAAAGGGAAATTGTGCACCTTCTTTTATGCTTATTTGTTATTTGAATATCATTTTGTATGAAGAGTCTGGTGAATAATCTTATCTATGGGTGAGACTTATTATCTCCATGTGGAGAACTTTTCATATATTCTGATAAAATTCTTTTGTCATATATATATACATATATCCCCACTATTTGGGATTTTTTTTACCATATTAATAGCATATTTTTTATTCTCAGAAGTTATTAACATTAATCACAACAAACAGTGGAAAATTCTTAAGGAGATGGGAATACCAGACAAGCTTACCTGTCTCATGAAAAACCTGTATGTGGGTCAAGGAGCAATAGTTAGAACCAGAAATGTAACAACTGACTGGTTCAAAGTTGGGAAAAGAGTATGATAAGACTGTATACTGATTGTCACCTGCTTATTTAACTTCTGTGCAAAGTTATTGTTTAGTTGCAAAGTTGTGTCTGACTCTTCATGATCCTATGGACTATAGTCCACCAGAGTTTTCTTTCCATGGGACTTCCCAGGCAAAAATACTGGAATGGGTTGAAATTTTCTTCTCCGAATGATCTTCCTGATCCAGGGATGGAAACCCATGTCTCCTGTGTCTCCTGCACTGGCAGTTGGATTCTTTACTACTGAACCATCAGGGAAGCCCTCTATGCAAAGTACGTCATGCGAAATTCTGGGGTGGATGAATCAGAAGCTGGAATCAAGATTGCTGGGAGAAATATCAACAACCTCAGATATGCAGATAATGCCACTCTAATGGCAGATAGTGAAGAGGAGCTAAAGAGCTTCTTAATGAGGGTGAAAGAGGAGAGTGAAAACGCTAGCTTGAAACTCAACATTCAAGCAAAAACCTAAGATCATGGCATCTAGTCCCATTATTTCATGGCAAATAGAAGGGGAAAAAGTAGAAACAGTGACAGATTTTTATTTTCTCCAAAATCACTGCAGAAGTGACTATGGCCATGAAATTCAAAGACACTTGCTCCTTGGAAGGAAAGCTATGACAAACCTAGACAGTGTATTAAAAAGCAGAGACATCACTTTGCTGATAAAGGTCTGTATAGTCAAAGCTATGGTTTTTCCAGTAGTCATGTAAGGATGTGAAAATGGACCATAAAGAAGGCCAAACATGGAAGAATTGATGCTTTTGAAGTGTGGTGCTGGAGAAGACTCTTAAGAGTCCTATGAGCTGCAAAGAGATCAAACCAGTCAATCATAAAGGAAATCAATCCTGAATATTCACTGGGAGGACTGATGCTGAAGCTGAAGCTCCAATACTTTGGCCACCTGATGTGAAGAGCTGACTCATTGGAAAAGACCCTGATGCTGGGAAAGATTGAAGGCAAAAAGAGAAGGGGGTGGCAGAGGATGAGATGGTTAGAAAGCATCACCGACTCAATGGACATGGATTTGAGAAAATTGGGGGAGATAGTGGAGGACACAGGAGCCTGGTGTGCTGCAGGACATGGGATCACAAAGAGTTGGAAAAGAGCAACAGAACAACAACAAAACAACTGAATGTGAGTTTTTATCATGAATGTGAGTTGAATATTAGCAAATGCTTCCTTATCTCTCAAGACGAGAATGATTTTCTTTTCCCTCTTGATGGTGATGGGTTTAGTCACCAAGTTGTGTC
>SJYX01018831.1:24329-47492 GCA_006410675.1 Oreotragus oreotragus | reverse complement strand
ATTTCCTTCTCCAGGGGATCTTCCTGACTTGGGGACTGAACCCAAGTCTCCTGCATTGCAGGCAGATTCCTTACCTACTGAGCTACAAGGGAAGTCCTTTCCCCTGTGTATTTGAGAACCATTTGGCTTTTCCAATTTTAAACATCGACTTACATCCTCATAATAAAAATAATTTATGCATGATGTATTACATAAGTTTTTTCCAATTGTAGTAAACAAATATATAAATTACACAAATTTATATTTTGGCAGAACTATCTTCCCGTGAAAACATGAGTGCAAACTAATGACCGTAGTCATTAGTCCCCCAAATTCCTCATGCCTGTGTATGTGCTGTTGCTTCAGTCGGGTCCGCTTCTGTGACCCTATGGACCGTAGCCCCCAGTCTCCCCTGTCCATGGGATTCTCCAGGCAAGAATAGTGGAGTTGCCATGCCCTCCTCCAGGGGATCTTCCTGACCCAGGGATCAGTCCTGCATCTCCTAGGTCTCCTGCATTGGCGGGCAGGTTCTTTACCACACCACCTGGGAAGCCCAAATTCCTTGTCCCCTTTAGTAATTATTTTCCCATGCTTCCCAGGCACATCCTGTTTTCAGACAACCATTAACATACTTTTTGTCGCTGTATAGTCTCTAAAATTTCATTTAAGTGATATCATAGGCTATGTGCATTTTGTGGTCTAGTTTTCTATTTCCCTAGGATATTTACTTTGAGATTCATCTATGCTGTTACAGTTACTGATAGTTCATTTTTCTATATTACCAAGTATTATGACTGTGCCATAACATGTTTATTGTTTAATCAGTTGAAAGACCTGAGTTATTTTCAAATTTAGGTTATTAAAAACAGTCCACCTTAAAGTGTCACATATTATACCATATTATAGATATCATAAGAACCTTGAAGTATTTTACTTCTGTTTCTTTTCTCTCTCAGCCTTTCTGTAATTGTTTTCATATATTACCTACCTTGACTTCATTGTTTTCATTTCTGCTTAAAGGTCAACATTTGGAAAAGAGACTTGAAAATTCATATTTCCCTCTAGAGTAATTTTCTTTCTTCCTAAAGAATTCCTTGGTTATTGCTGGTAGAAAATGAATCTTTATTTCTCCTTTGTTTAAAAAATGCTTTTCACTGGTGTTGAATTATAGTTTTCATCGTTTGTCCTTTAATACTTTCTTTAAAGATAACTGGCCACTGTCTTCTTGCTTGGATAGTTTCCGACAAGAAATCTTTTTTATTATGTAGTGTACCTTAGTGTATCTTTTCTTTCTTGGTGGTTTTAAAATATTTTCTCTTGTTTACTGCTTTTGAGAAGTCTGCTTATCATGTACTTTGATGTAATCTTATTCCTGTTACTTGTTCTTAGGGTTATTAATTCATGTAAAGAAATATCCTAAGTAAATTTAGTGAATTCATTGTTGCTTATAAATAACTGAGAAATTAATCTAATAATATTTTGCAAAAAATTCTTCCTTGGAAATTATAGCTAATATCCTAGAATTGACAATGTAGGCTAATAGGAAATAAGTTCAAATATAAGCTTTTCACTGTACATTTAGTTTCAAATATAAGCTTTACACTGTCCATTACTGAGACTGCACTGTGCCTCAAAATAGTTCACATAAAAGGAAGAATTTGTTACATATGTGTTATTAAAAGGGGAAGGAAATAGTCTGAAAATTTCATTTAAGTGATATTCTGAAAGCTGCTGCTATTTAAAAGTAATTGTTCTATTCATGTATGTATGAGTATGTGTGTGTTAGAAATAATCCACGGTAGTATTTTCCAAAACAAAAAAGGCTGATTTATGAACAAATAAAGATTATAGAAAACATAATTCCTCAAGTCCCTGTAACTTTCTTCTAAGGTCTTGTGAATGTCAATCCATTGAATTGTATTGTGGCTGTGTTTCCACTAATTATCAACTTCATTAGTCACTCATCACACAATGATTGCAGTTACTCTGATATGAACAATAGTCAGTGTTGTAAGGCAAATGCCATTAAGCATCATCTTTTTCAAGTCTAAAAATAAACTCAAAAAGAAGCCAGTTTTGAATCTGTGATTTTCCTAAATTCTTGATTCCTTGGAACTCATTCTAATGTCCTAACAATAATCCTAATGTCCTAAGGATAATCACTTTTTTCAAGAGTAATGAATCAGAGGTGTAACATATTCTAGATTTGACTGGTTTCTGTTAAATAAATATTAAATTTTTAGGGCAAATCTTAGGTGGAAATAGTATATGATCCTTTTTTATATCGTTAAATTTGATTTCATAATATTTTGTTTAGAATATTTGTGTCTATGTTCATGAGAGATGTTGATCTGCAGTTTAGTTTTCTCCTTCCAGTTTTATTGTGATATAGTCAACATACAGCACTGTATAAGTTTAAGATGTAAAAAATAAGGATTTGACTTGCATAAACCATGAAATGATTACCATAGTAAGTTTAGTGAACATCCATCATCTTATACAGTGTGTGTGCTCAGTCCTGTCCAACTCTTTGAGACCCCATGGACTATAGTCCACCACTCCTCTCTCCGTGGGATTCTCCAGGCAAGAATACTGGAGTGGGTTGCCATTTCCTCCTCTAGGGGATCTTCCCAACTTAGGGATCTAAACCACATCTCTTATGTTTCCTGCATTGGAGGCAAGTTCTTTACCACTAGCACAACTGGGTTACAAATTGTCCAGGCAATAATACTCAAGCAGATTGTCATTTCCTATGTCAGGGGATCTTCCTGACTCAGGGATTGAACCTGTTTTTCTTGCTTCCTCCTGCATTGGCAAGTGGATTCTTTACCGCTGCACTACCTGGAATCCTACACATCTTAAAACACAGATGCTCAATTTTGAGTTTAAAAAATTTTAAACAGTTTGATTACTTTTTTTATAAGTGTGGAGTCACACTGCTTTTCTTAGCTCTTTGTAAACATGCTTAAGCAGGAGGAGAAGGTGAAAGTAAAATGTTGAAGAAAACTTCCAACATGTTTCTAAAGTTAGTTCTAATTACTTCACTGCCCCCATTTTTATTTTTCACTTTCTTCTAAAAACCTGCCTTGTTTTGTCCGCACGTGTTGAAACTAGGGTGCCTTTGTGGTTCTGTCTGAAAGTACACATCCTTCCTACTGTTTTTTTTTTTTTTTCCCTCTTCTGTATTTCTTGGTATCTCTTGCTCCTTCTCAATTCATGAGTCTGATCTCATACATATTTTATAGAAATAGACAAGACTCTGCAGTCAATGGCATACTCCAATTTATCTCATGGTTACATGTTTGTTTTAGCCATTGCATCCTTCAACTTGGGAATCAAAAGAAAGGGCAGTGCTCACCCTGGAAGCACATCTGCCAAAATTAGAATCATACAGAGATTAGCATGTCCTCTGCAAAGATGATGTAAATTTGTGATACATTTCATATTTTCCCACCTGTATGAAAAGATGCATCATACATCATTAGGGAATTGGAAAATTTTTTAAAAAATGAGATTGTTTCCAAGACATATAGATTAGAATAACCAAAATCCAAAATACTGCAACATCAAATGCTGGCAAGAATGTGGAGCAACAGAGAAAATACAGTCATGCTGGTGGGAATGCAAAATGGTACAAGCCCCTTGAAAGACTGGCAGTTTTTTCTAAAAAATAAACATATTCCTACCATAAGATCCAGAAATCACATTCCTTGGTATTCACCCAAATGAGTGGAAAGCTTATGCCAAGATAGAAACCTGCACGTGGATATTTAAAACAGTTTTAGTAGTAGAACTTCAGTAGGTGAATGGATCAATTGGTCCATCCAGACAATGGAGTATTATTCAGCGAGCTATCAAGGCATGACAAGACACAGAGGAAACTTCAATGCATATTAGTAAGTGCAAGAAGCCAATCTTAAAAGACCACATACGATAATGAATCCAGCTCTAAGACATTCTAGAAAAGACAAAACTATAGAGTTAGCTAAAAAAATATAAAATAAAAAGATCAATGGTTGCCAGGGGCTAGAGGGGAAGAAGGGATAAGTCAGTGAAACACAGGGGATTTTTAGAGCAGTGAAACTATTCTGTAGAATACATGCCACTACATTCATAAAAATTCACACAACATATAACACCAAGAATGGTACAAATGAACTTATTTGGAAAACAGAAATAGACTCACAGCTGTAGAAAACAAATTATGGTTACCAGAAGGGAAAGGAGTCTAGGAGGGATAAATTGGGAGATTGGAGTTGACACACACATGCTTTTATATACAAAATATATAACTAAAAAGGACCTTATTGTGTAGCACAGGGAACTCTACTCAGTATTCTGTAATGACCTGAATGGAAAAAATCTAATAAAGAGTGAATATATGTATATGTATAACTGAATCACTATGCTGTACACTTGACACTTAACATTGTAAATCAACTACAATCTGATACAATTTTAAAAAAGAGTGAACCCTAATGTAAACTACAGGCTTTGAATGATGATTACTGTTCTATTCATTGACTTTAAAACAGTGACATAACAGATTGAGCCCTCTCTTCATGGAGTTCTGATCCTAGTGGAAGTTTGAGCCAATAAGATATGTAATAAAAAATTAAATGAAGTGCCTAGTTTATATTTTATACTCCCTTCTTGTGCTAACAATTTTTTCTTGTTCTCTCTCTTCTTTGCACTCATACAAATGTATACACAGAAATTCACACATTAACACATACACACACAGCTGTGCATGTACCTACAGGCCTGGTTGAAGGACCTCAGAAGAATAATGAATCTAGGGATACAATCTCTGCTACTTTATGCTGTGACTAATTCACTTCTAAGTGACTTATTTTCCCTTGAGATTCTTTGGAATGTATTGATCCTTGGAAAATTGGTGTTTTATAATAGATGAGAGTAAGAACAGGGGCATATAAATTGGAAAGGTGACTGGGTGACTATTTTCTATGACCTGGTCTAACTTTGAAAATGTAACCCTCAATTTGTTAAGTCTTAGACAAGAGTATTATTCCAATACCTTTTTAACATTACAACTCTGTTTAACAAAGTACACCCTGTTCTTCAAGGGATAAACTTTAAGCTCTTTGTCATTTGTGAACATGACTCTGAACAGTTACACTAACAAAATCAATAAACTTTAATTCCTTAACAGTACAAACTATTATAATGCTAAGTGGAATAATTTATGTTCTTCTTTACTTTGAGTTTTTTTAATGAATTTTTTGAAGGCCTGTAGTAAGTTATATAATGAGACATGTCAGAAATCTTGAAAAATCTCATAATGAGAGCAAATCTACAAGAAAATGCTTTCTCCATCTGTGCAGATTCTGTGTCCTTCCATGGTGGACTGGTGAGGTGTTAAGTCCCCAGTCTGAGGAGCAAGCTGTGGGCAGCAACTGGGAAAGATGGTGATGATGGGGGACGAGAAACCCTGTTCCCTTCTCCACTTTCTCTCCACCAAGATATAGTCTCCACCAGCCATGGCCTGTCAGCTGTTTCCACTGGGAAGTGACCTAGCCGGGTTGAGCAGAATTACCATGATGTTCCCCCTGCTTTTGCACTTGAAAACCAGTCTTATGAGCCAGGCTCAGTTTTCTTGAGGGTTAAGGCTGAGGGTGGGTTTCCCTGGTGGCTCAGATGGTAAAGAATCTGCCTGCAGTGAGGGAGACCCAGGTCAGATCCCTGTATTGGGAAGATCCCTGGAAAGGGAATGGCTGCCCACTCCAGGATTCTTGCCTGGAGAATCCCATGGACAGAGGAGCCTGATGGGCTACAGTCTATGAGGTCAAAGAGAGTCAGACACGACTGAGCAACTAAAAAACAAGGGCCGAGGATATTCAATCGTCTACCTTGTTTTCAGTAAATGTAAATTGATCCTATAAACAAATCAAAAATAAACAAGTACATAAATAAGTAAATAAGTAAGAATGAAAAAGCCCTCTTAATTCTATTTCCACCTTTTCTCCAAATCCCCCTTTGAGCTCCATTCCAGTGGTCATCCTATTTATATTTGTACAATACATTATTCTTAGAATATAATGCTGTGCTCACTCAGCTGTGTCTGTCTCTTTGTGACCCTTTTGGACTGTAGCCTGTCAGGCTCTTCTGTCAAAGGGATTTTTTCAGGCAAGAATACTGAATTGGGTTGCCATTTCCTCTTCCAGGGGATCTTCTTGACCCAGGGATCGAACCTGTGTCTTTTGCATTGGCAGACAGATTCTTTACCACTGAGCCATTGGGGCAGCCCAGATATAGTGGTAGTGTCCATAAAATCCTATCACTCCTGGTTAAACAAAATATGACCATATAGTGACAATTTTATTTTTACCCCTTCCCTAAAGAAAATGGCATTGTACAAATAAATGTAGGAATAATGCCAGAATATTTTTAAAATGCCAGAGTCACTAATTTCACAAGCGAGTTACTGTAGAAGCAGTCTTTATCCAGTTCTCAGTTGATTGTCTCTTTCTCTGTTACCACAATCTTCCTAATCAACAGCAGTTCCTGCTAGTGTGATTCAGAGTTGAGGAAATCAATTTTTCTTTTTAACATGAAGGTCACAGAATGATATAAAAATCCATTCACCTGTTTAACAACTTCTCTCTTACTTGGCTGGAAAAACAGTTGGAGAGACACCTGGCTTTTCCTCAAAGCATCATAAGGCAGCATGCTCCATGGAGAACAAAAGTGAGTATTCTGTTTTAAATCAAACATCCAGACATTTTCTAACCCAGTAAAAGAAGTCGAAGATTGATTGTTTATCAATTTATTGTTTATTGATTGTCCTAGGGCCATGTTCATGAATTTGCACAAACTGGTGGCATGAAACAATAGTAATGGAATCCATCAATTCTGGGAGCTAGAAGTTTGAAATCAGGAGCCATCAAGATGAGGCTCCTCTGAAGGCTTTAGGAGAGAAGCTTTGCTTACCTCTCCTGGGCTTCTGGGGGTTGCTGGCAGGCCTTGGTATCCCTGGCTGCAGCTGTACCACTTTACTCCCTACACATGGCCTTCTTCCTCTGTGACTGTACATTCCCTGACTTTTCTTTGAGGGACACTAGTCTTTTAGGGACACTAGACTTTGGACCCACACTAATCTAGTGTGACCTGACTATAACTTAAATAGTTACATCTGTAAAGACCTTACTTTCAAATAAGGTGACATTCTGAGGTTATGAGTAGACATGAATTATGGAGGCACAGTATTATTGGGTTTCCTACGTGACTCAATGGTCAAGAAACCACCCGCCAAGGCAGAAGATGCAGGAGACATGGGTTCAATCCCTGGATTGAGAAGATCCCCTAGAGTAGGCAATGGCAACCCACTCCAGTATTCTTGCCTAGAGAATCCCATGGAGAGAGAAGTGGTGAGCTATAGTCCATGGGGTCTCAAAGAGTGAGACATGATTGAGCTAGTGAGCATGCACACACATCATTTCCCCACTACAATTCTCAAAGTAAGTCTATAACAGGTAAGTCTGGTTGCTAGGGAACTCAGAATAATAAGCAAATTTCTTGTCCTCCATGTGGGAAAAAATGTCTACCAGTTGGGATTAACTTGGGAGTAATTTCAACTCAAAGGGAAAGTAAGCATCACCATAAAAGCTAAGAAAGTGTTCACTTGTGCCTGAAAACATAACAGGATAACTTTATTCTGTTAACATTTTATAGAGGTTTAATATTAAAGTATATTGAATTGGATTACTAATAGAGTAAGAAATGGTTTGGTATCTACATATACCTTATTCACCTTTGGAAAGCATAATAGTTTGGATGCCCATTATCTGCATATAGACTTTCTTTTAATCCTTCCGTTCGTCTAAGTATCTTAGGCACAGTCCCATTGCTAATAAGCATGTGGTCATTCCAGTTTATCCAAAGGCATTCAAAAGAAATCACACAGTAAATAGAAACCCTCGCTCTTTCTAGAATGTGAAAATATTCAGTTTGGGATTATCAGAATTAAGATAGGAAATCTTGCCTTTAAAAATTCTCTAGCCATTTTGTCAAAATGATCCAGGCTATGCACTCCAGATAATGGAAAGAAGATATGATTCTGGAAATTATACAAATCCAAATCGTCCCTTGTGCAGTGCATCAGTAAGAAAAGATTTTGTGACACCTGCTGGTGGATAGGAAATTTACTGCATGGTTCTGGAGGATAAGAACCACTTCAACAGCAACAGCAAAATACTCGCTCTAATTTTCTGAAATAAATTGAAATCAGGCTCTTAGTTCCTGTCAATGTGGTATGACTAGGAAAGCCAGCTTCCCTCTCCTTATTTCCCTCTGCACCCAAAATGTGTGCAGTGGATCTGGGGTCTTCGAAAAGTCCAGAAGGTATTAGGAATTTCTTGTGCTTGTTGGTACTGCCGGCACTTACGGACATGCTCATGCTCATTGTCCACTCAAGAATGGTCCTTTGGAAGCTTTTGCTGGCTTTTCTCTGCTCCCAATTTAGGCTCAGGGATCTCCTCAGAACCTCAGTCCCAGTGTCTTGTCCTGACCTTCCCTGTGAGCATCAGGGCACTGTCCCTTTCTAAGGTCTGGTCTCTTCCATCGAAGGAGAGGTGGTCTAGTCTGGAAACATGTGTCATCTTGATAACACATCCCCTTTCTAGTTTACAGTGATTCCTTTTTCTGTTCCCCAGGAACTGGCACTTTTACAGCTTTCCCTTCCATTCTTGCCTTCATCTTTCCTGCTCTGAGATAGTCCTTGTTGTTTTTTACCTAATGAGAGTTTCTCTTACCCAAGAGATAGGGTTCTGATAAGAAATACCCAGACCAGTTATTTTTTTGTTTTTAGTTAATCTTTTTATTTTTCAGATACTTGTAGATTTGTGTGCAATTGTAAGAAATACTTGAGAGAGATTCTATGTGTCCCTTTCCCAATTACACCTAATGGTAACGTCTTGCAGAACTTCAGTGCTTTATCACAACCAGTGCTGTGTGATGTCAGTGGAGTCAAGACAGAGCACGTTCCATCACCACGGAGTATCCTTTATGTTGCTGCTGTAGAGTCACATCCACTTTCTTCTCATCCACCCGCTGTCCATCTCCTATCCCTGATTAATCCGTTATTAACCTCTATTAGTAATCTGTCCCTCATGTCTATAACTTGTTACTTCCAGTATAAGTGGAATAATTATTTAATCTTTTGTGAACTGCTTTTTTTTTTTCCTCATGTAGTGTCTGCTTGGAAATTCATACAGATTGTTGCTTGTGTTTATGTCAATAGTTTGCTCCTTTTTGTTGCTAAGTCATACTCTAGATCCATGAGTTTGTTGAGGTACCTACCTACTGAAGGATATCTGAATTACTACCATTTTGAGGCTAGTAATAATAATGTTTCTATAGACATTTGTGAACAGGTTTTCAGTGTTCAACTATCTGTGATAAATGCCTAGGAGTACAATTTCTAGGTCACATGGTAGTTGCAGGCTTAGTTTTTAAGAAAGTATTAAGTGTCTTTCAAGGATTGCTGTATCAGTTTTCATTCATACCAATAATGTACGAGAGAGCCACCTTCTCCACAGCCACGTCGGTATTTGGTGTGGGCTTTTCATCTCCAGTGAGAAAGCAGATGTCTGCATTCAGTACAACTTCTGTCTTCAAATTAGCACTTGTGTACACGAGATATTTGATGTAACTGTTATTCCGTTTTACCTCGTTAAGACTATCACAAAAAGGATAATCTTCTCCTTCAGTTTCCATGTGCTATTAACATGCCTTGAGGAGTTAAGTTTTAGTCATTTTTGTATCCTCAAATCCTGACAATAAGTTACATATTTGATGAACTAATGAATTGATCTAGTAAGCCTGAGTATATGGACAGGACTTAATGTTTAAGTATTCCTATGCCTAATATCTGCCTAGCACTTCAGAGGTCACTATGGGCTTCAATTCAGATGACTTAAGTTGACATTTATAGAAAACCTGAGAGGTAGGCATTTCTAACTCTGGTGTCAGGAGCTAGTTCTGCCACTTATTTGCACAATGATCTCAAATTAGCCAAAGAATAGTAACTCATGGTTCTTAACTGTCTAAATGTTGAAAAACATACCCTTGTCCCTAACTTGAGTTGGTGTCCCTAACTTGAGCTGTAAATTGGACATAATTGTAGTATTTACAAGATTAAATTCAGGATCAACTTACACTTGCAGTGCTAGGCACATGGACATGCCTCATGTCTCTACCCCCTGCCCAGTGTGTGGCTGAATATACCAGCAGTCAGTGCCCGGTCAAAATGTGTTGAATAAATGAGAATCCAGAATTTAAGGATAAAGGCCAGGACTGGGATGTTGCAGTAGGAAGGAAGTGTTAATTTAAAAATAGTTTGAATGTAGAAATGATAGCCTTGGATGACAGGCTGTAGCATCTGGAGAACAAGGAGGGCTCGTGCCAGAGCAGAAGACAGTTTTGAAGGTAGAAGAGTCAAGTAAGTCAGGTTTGAACATTGAGTTATGGTCAGCTCACATGGTCCATCCACTGAATATGAATACTTAAGTCAACAAAGCAGGACTCTGGGTAAGAGAAAATGTGAAAATTATATTGTATAGCAGAAGAGAAGCATGGTACATAGGTCAGGTCAGAGCTCCTGTTCTCTTTGTGATGCTTCACTTTAAATACTTTGAGCAGTTTTTCAAGATTTTTCCATTCAGAAATGACAACTATGGGTTTCCTGTCTAGACTTCTCTATCCTCAGTGGCTGTCAAATGGAACCTTCCTTTGCTGTTTCCCATTCAGAAATGTTTCCTAAGTCACGAGAGAGACTCACTTGCCTCCTGCAGTTGTTCTTGAGTCCCTCAGCCCTCAGTCACGTCCAACTCTTTGTGACCCCGTGGACTGCACCACACCAGGCTTCCCGGTTCTTCACCATCTTCTGGAGTTTGCTCAGACTCGTGTCCATTGAGTTGGAGATGCCATCCAACCATCTCATCCTTTGTTGTTCCCTTTTCTGCAGTTGTTCTTGAGTCCCTCAGCCCTCAGTCACGTCCAACTCTTTGTGACCCCGTGGACTGCACCACACCAGGCTTCCCTGTTCTTCACCATCTTCTGGAGTTTGCTCAGACTCGTGTCCATTGAGTTGGAGATGCCATCCAACCATCTCATCCTTTGTTGTTCCCTTTTCCTCCTGCCCTCAATCTTCCCCAGCATCAGGGTCTTTTCCAATGAGTCAGCTCTTCGCATCAGGTGGCCAAAGTATTGGAGCTTCAGCTTCAGCATCAGTCCTTCCAATGAATATTCAGGGTTGATTTCTTTTAGGAGTGATCCTGATCTCCTTGCTGTCCAAGGGACTCCCTGCAGAACACTTGCTTTTTGATAAACAACAAAATTAGCCTCATTGTATTTCAGCTCCATAAAAACAAATTTCTCTTTGTAAAATACCACTCAAAGCTTCATTATATACAACAGTTGAAAACTTATCAAAGATGTATTTAAGGACTGTAAAACCATTCAGAATAAACCTACAAACAAATGTAATGACCATTTTTCTCTAACCAGGCATTATCCACTATCCTGCCTGACTTTGCTGAGGAACTCATTCGTATAGGAGTTCTAGGTGGCTCTTTTCCTGAGTTCTGCCCATCTATCTCAGCTTCTTTTCTAGGATTTTATGAAGTTTATCTCTGCCTCTTCTAAGGCTTGAAAGAAACTACTTTTTTTCCTTTTCTTCCTATATAGGTTTCCACACACAGTAGGGACCAAGCCTTGTGATAGTGGTTACTTGATGAACCAGCTGGAGACAGACAGAGAAAGTTGTTGAAGCTGGCTGAGCAGAAGCATTGACTTTGTAGAGGTCAAGGAAGCCACAAATGTGCTGATTTTACATTTCTTGAAAAATTAGAGTTATCATAACATCTCCCTCATGAGGTTGTTTGAAGAATGGATAAGAAGAGGACAAAAAATGGTCTTTTGCTTTTGTGTGGAGCCCTAGATTCATTTCCTACTTAGTGTATTGGTGATTGATATTGAAAGAAATAATATGCTCTTCCATTAAGTGATATAAACTTATGGAATGTATCAACTCTTGAAGTACTTATAAACACTTAACTATATAGATGCTGCAATTGGAAGATAGGATGGGAAAAAATAATTCACTTATAAAAGTGAGAAGCAGATAAAATATTCCCCAAATAAATGCTATCATGAAAGTAATATATTTTTGGATTAATTTAGGGAGACTTTACGTCTTTTCACACAGATGTATCAGTATCAAAGTCTTTTCAAATCCATAGAAGTTCAAACATATCAGACTTTCCACTGCTCAAGATGTTTATGATATCCTCTTTGGTGTGGCTTAACATAGCATTCTAAATGTGTTTTTGATGTATATCTGTTTATATGATTAAACTCACATTTTTCTGCATATAACCTGAATCTAAGTTCACATGGAAAGAAAGCATATTCTTAGAAAAATTATAATGAAAAGATACTGGAGAGACCAAATATTTAAATATTATAAATCTATGATAATTAAAACATGACTATATCACTAATATAGACTAAAAAGTAAGGCAGACATATGCTGGAATTTATTATAAAAGTTGTATCAGGTAGGGAAAAGGTAAATTATTCACTTAATGATGTTCAGACAACTATTAAATACATCATTATATGAAAAGAAAAGTTGCATCTCTAACTTACTTTTAACAACAAATTCCAGATAGACCAAAAAAATTCATAAAGAATAAGATAATAAATGCAATATGTGAAAATATGAGTGATTTGACTAAAAATACCAGAATGTGAAGTAATCTTTAATAAACTACATACACACAAATTAGTAAGTTCTACTACATAGAAATAACAAAAACAAGTGTGCCTGAAAAAGAATTGTCAACCAAAATTAAGAGAAAGGGTAAACACAAAGCTGAGAAAAATACTTGCCACCTGTGTAACTGATAAAGGGCTATCTTTCATAATATATTTTTTATATAATAATTACTTCTGCATATATAAAAGTGAGTGGAAGTCACTCAGTCGTGACTGACTCTTTGCAACTCCATGGACTGTATAGTCCATGGAATTCTCCAGGCCAGAATACTGGAGTGGATAGCCTTTCCCTTCTCCAGGGGATCTTCCAAACCCAGGGATCACACCCAGGTCTCCCACATTGCAGGCAGATTCTTTATTAGCTGAGCCACAACAGAAGCCCAAAAGTACTAGAGTGGGTAACCTATCCCTTCTCCAGTGATCTTCCTGATCCAGCTATCGAACCGGGGTCTCCTGCATTGCAGGTGGATTCTTTACCAATGAGCTATCAGGAAAGCCCATATATAAAAAGCATCCTGCAAGTGCACATGCAAAGGAAAAATGATATGAACAGTTATCAAAAGGGAAATATAAATTAAATGTATAACGAGATATCATTTTTGGTAGCCTATTGGATTAACAAAGATTGACAAACTAGAAAAACAAGAGGCTTTATCAATGATGAAGTTTTGTGAGCAAGAGGGATTCTATGTCTCTAAGATTTAACCTGTAATCTGTTTGGATTTTGAACTTCTTGAAGAAATGTAGTTGTCTGTGAAGTAAACTGGCATTTAAAAATAGAGTTTGCAACAATAGTACATGAATTGCTGTAGGCAAATATCATCAGTAGATGCTGCTGCTGCTGCTAAGTCACTTCAGTCGTGTCCGACTCTGTGTGACCCCATAGACGGCAGTAGATGCTAAAAGTAGTGAAAAAGTTATGATTGAGATGCAGAGTTTTTATTGTCTCATACTATCTCCCTATAAGCTACTTAGTAATGACAAAGTGAGAAGAAGTAACTGTATAGTAGTTAACCCAGGCAGCCACCATCCTGTGAGGAAGCCCACTGGCCGCATGTATGGGATCTGAGGCTCCCAGGGGCAGATGTATGTGAGTAAAGGAGCCTTTAGGAGATTCTAGCCTTTGGGCTTCAAGTTTTCCAGCTACCTCCAACAACATCATGGAGCAGAGACAAGCCATTCTTGATGTACCTTGTCTAAATTCCTAAACCCTAGAATCCATGAGCATAATAAATGACTGATTAATGGTAGTGAGTTTGGGGATAATTTGCACAATAAAGGACAGAGATGGTATGGACCTACAGAAGTAGAAGAGATGAGGAAGAGGTGGCAAGAATACACAGAAGAGCTGTTAAAAAAAAGTCTTTATGAGCCAGATTACCACAATAATGTGGTTACTCACCTGGAGCCAGGCATCCTGGAGTGTGAAGTCAAGTGGGCCGTATGGAAGCATTACTATGAACAAAGTTAATGAAGGTGATGGAATTCCAGCTGACCTATTTAATATCCTAAAAGATAATGCTGTTAAACTGCTGTGCTCAATATGCTAGCAAATTCAGAAAACTCATCAGTGGCCACAGGACTGGAAAGAGTCAGTTTTCATTCCATTCCCAAAGAAAGACATTGCCAAAGAATGTTTAAACTACCATACAATTGCACTCATTTCACATGGTAGCAAGATTATGTCCAAAATCCTTCAAGCTAGGCTTGCACAGTACATGAACTGAGAACTTCCAGATGTACAAGCTGAATTTAGAAAAGTCAGAGGAACCAGAGATAAAACTACCAAAATCCACTGGATCATAGAAAACACAAGAGAATTTCAGAAAAACATCAACTTCTGTTTAACTGATTTCACTAAAGTCTTTGACTGTGTGGATCACAGCAAACTGTGAAAAATGTTTAAAGATATAGAAATAACAGACCAATGTCAAGGCTGTATTTTGTCATCCTGCTTATTTAACTTACATGCAGAGTATATAATGAGAAATGCCAGGCTGAATCACATCCTGATTCCAGGATGAATCACAAACTGGAATCAAGGTTGCCAGGACAAATATCAACAACCTCAGATACGCAGATAATACCACCCTAGTGGCAGAAAGTGAAGAGGAACTAAAGAGCCTCTTCAGGAAGGTGAAAGAGGAAAGTGAAAAAGCTGGCTTAAAACTTAACATTCAGAAAACTAAGATCATGGCATCTGGACCCATCATGGCAAATAGTTCGGGGGGGAATGGAAACCATGAGAGACTTTTATTTTCTTGGGCTCCAAAATCACTGTGGATGGTGACCACAGCCATGAAATTAAAAAATGCTTGCTCCTTGGAAGAAAAGCTATGACAAACCTAGACAGCATTTAAAAAGCAGAGGCATAACTTTGCAACAATGGTCTGTATAGTCAAAGCTATGATTTTTTCAGAAGTCATGTATGGATGTGAGAGTTGGACCATAAAGAAGGCTGAGCACTGAAGTATTGGTGGTTTTGAACTGTGTTGTTGGAGAAGACTCTTGAGAGTCCCTTGGACGGTAAGGAGATCAAACGAGCCCATCCTAAAGGAAATCAACCCTGAATATTCATTGGAAGGACTGATACTGATGCTGAAGCTCCTGTACTTTGGCCACCTGATGCAAAAAGCCAAATCATTGGAAAAGACCCTGAGGCTGGGAAAGATTGAGGGCAGGAAGAGACAGGGACAACAGAGGATGAGATGGTTGGGTGGCATCACCAACTCAATGGACATGAGTTTGAGCAAACTCCAGGAATAGTGAAGGTCAGGGAAACCTGGTGTGCTGCAGTCCATGGGGTTGCAAAGAGTCAGGTATGACTTAACTGATTGAACAACAACGAGTAGTAAACACACGCAGCTATGTTTGTGGAAGGTGGTAAGCTTGCCTGAGGGAAAGCGTTGATGGTCAGGGAAAGTGCTAATTTCCCATGGGAAGGGAGGTACTAGTGAGCGAGTCCAGCTCATGAATGACTTGGTTTGGTTGACACTGTATTTCAGAACGTTGAACCTGTGTTCAGTGCCTACAGGTGAGACATGCTCCTTTTTCCCCACAAGTTCTACTTACAGATCATAAGTGCCCACCAGGAGCCCACCAGGCTCCTCTAGACATTCTGACTGGGGAACCCTTGTATAGACACCACTGTACAGGTAGGACCAGCCTCATCTTTAGGTAAAGGAAATGCTGTTGTTTTAGGGGTATCTGGAAAGCAGAATCTCCTTTCCTTCCACAAGTCCTGCTTGCTGATGCTTATAATTTTCTTAAGCAATTCTTTGGGAAAATAGCTATGTTTGAAGAGAGGAAAAGATTTTGTATTTATGTATGTTTTATAACTGAGGTAGATAAGTTCAGCAGATCAAGAAAAACTGGAAGGGGCAGGTGTTGATAAGAGAACCTGAGACATGGAGCATGTATGCTGAAGTTTGTATGGGGAGGTTTGAGAAACTCTACGAAGCAAGCATTTCAACTGGTAAAGAATCTGCCTGCAGTGCAGAAGACCCCATTTCGATTCCTGGGTCAGGAAGTTCCCCTGGAGAGAGATAGGCTACTCACTCCAGTATTCTTGGGCTTCCCTTGTGGCACAGACAGTGAAGAATCTGCCTGCAATGCAGGAAACCTAGGTTCGATCTCTGGTTTGGGAAGATCCCCTGTAGAAGGCCAAGGCAATCCATTCCAATATTCTTGCCTGGATAATCCCCATGGACAGAGGAGCCTGGTGGGGTCCTGTCTATGGCATCACAAAGAGCCAGACACAACTGAGTGACTAAGCACAGCGAACAGCTAACAAAGCTAGTAGCAAGAATTTAATGGCTGAAAGGGCAGAATTAATCTGTAAAATGGGGAAGATATCTGCTTTGTAGTATTGTTAGAAGAATTAAATGATATAATTTTGTAAAGGGCTGAATACAGTAAGAAAGTATCTACAGTTATGATTGCTTTCCTGGTGTGAGAGAATGAACACACTTCACAATAAATTGAAATAAGAAAGGCTGAAGAATGAAGTGTTCTCAGCTCCTAATCTATCCAAGCTGAACTAGGCTAGAAGAGGAAACCCCCATGCCTATGTCTGGCTGGGTTAAATATCTGGATATTTGGAAATAACCAGATGAGGAACTATTTCATTAATATCTGACATATTTGCCAAAAGAAGAGTTTGCCTGATATCTGTCTCTACCATAATGGGTTTCTTCATTTCAGTTCATTTCAGTCACTCAGTCGTGTCTGACTCTTTATAACACCATGAATCACAGCATGCCAGGCCTCCCTGTCCATCACCAAATCCCAGAGTCCACCCAAACTCATGTGCATCAAGTTGGCAATACAATCTAGCCATCTCATCCTCTGTCGTCCCCTTCTCCTCCTGCCCCCAATCCCTCCCAGCATCAGGGTCTTTTCCAATGGGTCAACTCTTCGCATGAGGTGGCCAAAGTATTGGAGTTTCAGCCTCAGCATCAGTCCTTCCAATGAACAGCCAGGACTGGTCTCCTTTAGGATGGACTGGTTGGATCTCCTTGCAGTCCAAGGGATTCTCAAGAGTCTTCTCCAACACCACACTTCAAAAGCATCAATTCTTCGGCGCTCAGCTTTCTTCACAGTCCAACTCTCACATCCATACATGACCACTGGGAAAACCATAGCCTTGACTAGATGGACCTTTGTTGGCAAAGTAATATCTCTGCTTTTCAATATGCTATCTAGGTTGGTCATAACTTTTCTTCCAAGGAGTAAGCGTCTTTTAATTTCATGGCTGCAGTCACCATCTGCAGTGATTTTGGAGCCCNAGTAATATCTCTGCTTTTCAATATGCTATCTAGGTTGGTCGTAACTTTTCTTCCAAGGAGTGAGCGTCTTTTAATTTCATGGCTGCAGTTACCATCTGCAGTGATTTTGGAGCCCCCCAAAATAAAGTCTGACACTGTTTCCACTGTTTGCCCATCTATTTCCCATGAAGTGATGGGACCAGATGCCATGATCTTCGTTTTCTGAATGTTGAGCTTTAAGCCAACTTTTTCACTCTCCACTTTCACTTTCATCAAGAGGCTTTTTAGCTCCTCTTCACTTTCTGCCAGAAGGGTGGTGTCATTTGCATATCTGAGGTTATTGATATTTCTCCCGGCAATCTTGATTCCAGCTTGTGCTTCTTCCAGTCCAGCGTTTCTCATGATGTACTCTGCATAGAAGTTAAATAAGCAGGGTGACAATATACAGCCTTGACGTACTCCTTTTCCTATTTGGAACCAGTCTGTTGTTCCATGTTCAGTTCTAAGTGTTGCTTCCTGACCTGCATACAGGCTTCTCAAGAGGCAGGTCAGGGCTTCCCTGGTGGCTCACCTGGTAAAGAATCTTCTTATTGCACACACACAAATACAAACCCTCCGCATTTCTTCTGGGCTCATAGAAAGTTCTGGTCATTTACTTTGCCTTATCTGAGCTAACTTTAGAAACCTCTCTTAACTTCTGTCCATGCAACTACTGATGTTTCTGGGAAAAAAAAAAAAAAAGAAGGAAACCTTTCTTAAGCATGTTAATAATTATATAAATAGGTAAAATTTGAAGTATTTTTAACAGAAAACAAGAGTATATTGTAGTGTGAAACTGAAAATATTCTATTTTAGAATGTCTAGTATTTGTGATTATATTCGTTACTGTGGCATTCTACTAGATTTTCCCTCTTCAAATTAATGACCTGTCCTAGAAGAAGAGGTGAAAAAACAGGAGAAAACATCTCAAATTAGATGTTAGAATTTGAACAGCATGTTTGTATATCTTTATGTTCGTTTTTTAAAAATCCATAAGCATACATATTTTAAATAATTTGGTAGCTTGCAAAAACATTTATTCATGTTCTTCGCTACACAATACAGCAACTACTCTAAAAGCTTGTGGCTACATTTCCCTTGAACCTAACAAAAAAACAAAAGATCAGAAGAAAAGAACATCCCTGGAGAAGACTGATGACCCACTTCAGTGGAAGGCAGTGTTTCCCAACATTTTTTTTCATTGTCACTCACCTAAGGGGAAAAAACTAAATATCATTTAAATTGTCTGTAATGGAAAAAATGAAATACCAAGGAATAAGGTTTTGTCATGTGGGCTTGAGTTTCAGAGGGCCACAAACCATTGTAATATTTGTATCTTTTTTACACCTCAAAAGCCAGTTTTCATCCCCTTGGAGGCACTATTACCTGACCCTCTTGGTAATGCAGGGAGTAAAGAAAGCAGGACGACATTCCTGCTCCACCTGCCCACCCACTCACCCCCTCAAAGAAAGGCGGGGGGAGGATGAAGGAAGGGATGTGAATGCAGGCCCTTCTCCCCGACCCACTCACCCACGCAAAGAAAGGCGGAGGGGAGGATGAAGGAAGGGATGTGAATGAAGGCCCTTCTCNAAGATTATACAGGACTAATTTCCTTTAGGATTGACTGGTTGAATCTCCTTGCAGTCCAAAGGACTCTCAAGAGTCTTCTCCAGCACCACAGTTAAAAGCATCATTTCTTCGGCTTTCAGCTTTCTTTATGGTCCAGCTCTCACATCCATAAATGACTACTGGAGAAACCATAGCTTTGACTAGACGGACCTTTGTTGGTAAAGTAATGTCTCTGCTTTTTAATATGCTGTCTGGGTTTGTCATAACTTTTCTTCCAAGGAGTATCTTTTAATTTCATGGCTGCATTCACCACCTGCAGTGATTTTGGAGCCCCCCAAATAACGTCTCACAGTTTCTACTGTTTCTCCATCTATTTGGCATGAGGTGATGGGACTGGATGCCATGATCTTAGTTTTCTGAATGCTGAGTTTTAAACCAGCTTTTTCACCCTCCTCTTACACTTTCACCAAGAGCCTCTTTAGTTCCTCTCTGCTTTGTGCCATAAGGGTGATGTCATCTGTATATCTGAGGGTTTTGATATTTCTCCCGGCAAACCTGATTCCAGCTTGTGCTTCATCCAGCCCAGCATTTCACATGATGTACTCTGCATTGAAGCTAAATAAGCAGGGTAATAGTATACAGCCTTGACTTATTCCTTTCCCAATTAGGAACAAGTCCATTGTTCCATGGCAGGTTCTAGCTGCTGCTTCTTGACTTGCATACAGATTTCTCAGAAGGCAGAAAGGTGGTCTGGTATCTCTTTAAGAATTTTCCACAGTTTGGAATGATCCACACAGTCAAAACCTTTGGCATAGTCAAAAAGGCAAAAGTACATATTTTTCTGAAACTCTCATGCTTTTTCGATGATCCAACAGATGTTGGCCATTTGGTTTCTGGTTCCTCTGCCTTTTCTAAATCCAGCTTCATCATTTGGAAGATCTCGGTTCGTGTACTGTTGAAGCCTGGCTTGGAGAATGTTGAGCATTACTTTACTAGCGTGTGAGATGAGTGCAATTGTGCAGTAGTTTGAACATTCTTGGACATTGCCTTTCTTTGGGATTGCAATGGAACCTGAACTTTTCCAGTCCTGTGGCCACTGCTGAGTTTTCCAAATTTGCTGGCATATTGAGAGCAGCACTTTCACAGCATCATCTTTCAGGATTTGAAACAGCTCAACTGGAATTCCATCACCTCCACTAGCTTTGTTCGTAATGATGCTTCCTAAGGCCCACTTGACTTCAGACTCCAGGATGTCTGGCTCTAGGTGAGTGATCAAACCACCATGGTTATCTGGGTCATGAAGATCTTTTTTGTACAGTTCTGTGTATTCTTGCCACTTTTTTTTTAGTATCTTCTGCTTCTGTTAGGGCCATACCATTTCTGTCCTTTATTGTGCCCATCTTTGCATGAAATGTTCCCCTGGTATCTCTAATTTTCTTGAAAAGATCTCTAGTCTTTTCATTCTATTGTTTTCCTCTATTTCTTTGCATTGATAACTGAGGAAGGCTTTCTTATCTCTCCTTGGTATTCTTTGGAACTCTGCATTCAGATGGATATATCTTTCCTTTTCTCTTTTGTCTTTAGGTTCTCTTCATCTCTCAGCTCTTTGTAAGGCCTCTTCAGACCACCATGTTGTCTTTTTGCATTTCGTTTTCTTGGGGATAGTCTTAATCACTGCCTTCTGTACAACGTCATGAGCCTCCATCCGTAGTTCTTCAGGCACTCTATCAGATCCATCAATCATTTTAATCCTTGTTAAATTCATATGCAGGTATACCAATTTCTTAGCAATAAATAAACTATGAGATTAGAAAACAAGGGCTNCTTTGTCTTTAGGTTCTCTTCATCTCTCAGCTCTTTGTAAGGCCTCTTCAGACCACCATGTTGTCTTTTTGCATTTCGTTTTCTTGGGGATAGTCTTAATCACTGCCTTCTGTACAACGTCATGAGCCTCCATCCGTAGTTCTTCAGGCACTCTATCAGATCCATCAATCATTTTAATCCTTGTTAAATTCATATGCAGGTATACCAATTTCTTAGCAATAAATAAACTATGAGATTAGAAAACAAGGGCTTGGGGTGAAAGAAACAAACACTAATAGAATAAAAGTAGGATTTGATTGTCCCTCCTGTGGGACAATCACAGGAGTTCATAAGGGTTTGGGGGCACTATAAGGCACACTAATGCTTGGAGAAGGACTGTACCTGCTTCAGATATATACAAGAAAAGGTCAAATTGTATGTTTTGTGATAGCAACCTGAGGCATTATTTCTTGGTTGAACTTACGTGAATGTCAAAGGCAAGGAGTGCCAAGTCAGAGAGAGCAACAGCTTTAAAGAGGAATAAGTCTGCCTACAAAAAACATACCTGCTTAGTAACCACATCTGTCGATCGCCGATGCTGTATAGGCATCAAATAAAACACACAAAAACAGAGGAAAATTAAGTAAGGTCAGCGATGAAGCTCATGTTGTTTATTGACAAGATGTATACTGTTGATAGAGAAGGCAATGGCACCCCACTCCAGTACTCTTGCCTGGAAAATCCCATGGGCGGAGGAGCCTGGTAAGCTGCAGTCCATGGAGTCTCGAAGAGTCGGACCTGACTGAGTGACTTCACTTTCACTTTTCACTTTCATGCATTGGAGAAGGAAATGGCAACCTCCTCCAGTGTTCTTGCCTGGAGAATTCCAGGGGCGGGGGAGCCTGGTGGGCTGCTGTCTATGGGGTCGCACAGAGTCGGACATGACTGAAACGGCTTAGCAGCAGCAGCAGCAGCAGCATACTGTTAATAAATAACTGTCTTCAAGGAATTGTATGGTATTTTTTGTTTTTCAGTCAAACACTGCCCTCTACTGGCAATACTCCTCTTTAGCACCACAAATAGAGAAGGCTGAAGATCCTGTATTTCACCTCCCACTGCATCCCTAAACCTAACAAAATCCCACGCAACTTTATTTTAATTTTTCATTAGGTAGAAAATGCATGTAGATTTTGTAGGTATATTGATTTTTACATTGTATGCATTGAAAGGACTGATGCTGAAGCTGTATCTCCAGTCCTTTGGCCACCTGATACAAAGAGCCAACTCCAAAAAGACCCTAATGCTGGGAAAGATTGAAGGCAAAATGAGAAGGAGGCGACAAGGATGAGATGGTTAGGGAGCATCACCGACTCAGTGGGCATGAGTCTGAGCAAACTCCAGCAGACAGCGAAAGACAGGGAAACCTGGCGTGCTGCAGTCTGTGGGGTCACAAAGAATGAGACACGACTTGGCAACTGAACAACAAAGACAACAACTAGACAGAAGATATTTCATCCCATTTAAGTCTGACATATGTTAGAAAGTATGAATAAAGAGTTCTAATTTTCGAGTATTTTAATGCCAAATATATTTCTCATTTAAAAATATTTAATTTGGTTCATCTAAGGATCAAATCGCCGACACCCGCTGGATCATGGAAAAAGCATGAGAGTTCCAGAAAAACATCTATTTCTGCTTTATTGACTATGCCAAAGCCTTTGACTGTGTGGATCACAATAAACTGTGGAAAATTCTGAAAAAGATGGGAATACCAGACCACCTGACCTGCCTCTTGAGAAATCTGTATGCAGGTCAGGAAGCAACAGTTAGAACTGCACATGGAACAACAGACTGGTTCCAAATAGGAAGGCTGTATATTGTCACCCTGCTTATTTAACTTATATGCAGATTACATCATGAGATATGCTAGACTGGCAGAAACACAAGCTGGAATCAAGATTGCCGGGAGAAATATCAATAACCTCAGATATGCAGATGACACCACCCTTATGGCAGAAAGTGAGGAGGAGCTAAAAAGCCTCTTGATGAAAGTGAAGGAGGAGAGTGAAAAAGTTGGCTTAAAGCTCAACATTCAGAAAACGAAGATCATGGCATCCGGTCCCATCACTTCATGGGAAATAGATGGGGAAACAGTGGAAACAGTGTCAGACTTTATTTTTTTGGGCTCCAAAATCACTGCAGATGGTGA
>SJYX01018831.1:0-20171 GCA_006410675.1 Oreotragus oreotragus | reverse complement strand
AAAATGAAGATCTACTAAAAGTAATGAGTTCAAGTAGGCTATAAGAAACTCTGAAAATTGAAGGGGAAAAGATGGGAGAAGGACACAGAGAAACTATCCTGTTAATTCACCAAGAAGAGTCCAGAACATCCAGAGAAAAAGAGAAACAAAATAAAGAATGTTTTTTTTCTGAGACGCTTTTACTATCATAAATGAAAAATATGAAATAAAGTTGATGAAGAAAAGAGATTAAGAAGAAATAGGGTTTGAAAGAATAATTGATATGGCTTCTTCACTGAATGGGGATTTCAAAAACAGAAGGGCAGACTTTTTAAGATTGGATTAGCATGTTGGGAAGATTTAAAATCTCAGCATCCTAGAATTACACCTCAGATGGGGAAAGATACACAAAAATGAGTGAAGATTAAGGAAAACAGACACAAGGCAAATGGTAATAGAAAGGAAATGAACCATAAATCCTACAAATGCCTGTCTGTGAGATTTAATATCATGTGGAGAGAAATGAGGTTGCTGTGATGCCAGAGGGAGAAAGCAATGACTTAGGACAGTGTTACAGAACCAAATAGGGTAAATTACAACTCAGATTATTCAGCCAAATGTTAATATTGGTGGGTATATTTGTTATTGCTGAAACAGATCAAATATAAGGCCAGGTGGAACTATGCATCAGAACTTTAATATAAACAATCTAAGACATCTGCATTGCCTGAAGTATCAATAATCATGTTTCTAAGACTATTAATATAAATTCTATGGCTGCCCTTAAGTCATGAAAATTCTTTTTATTTCAGATGATATGCAGATTAACAGCTCACTATGCAAATAGCGTATCAGAACAAGCTTAATTACTATTTATTTGACTTGTGCCACATTAGGACATAAGATATAAAATAGACAAGGGTGAAATACAAGAGGCCATTTATTGAAAGTGACAACTCCGAAAATCCCACGCAGTGAAAATGGCAACCAAACTACCTAGATTTTATGGACCTAGGTTTTTGGGAGAAAACTACCTATATTTTTGTTGCTCAAATTCATTTGTGATGTTCTTGTAAAGGAAGTTTATGTAAATAGGTAACTGGGTGAAATTTAAACTATATGTACATTTATAAGTTGTATTTTCTTGCTGGGATTGTGGAGGATGAAACTCTAGATGGAGGCTTAATTCATTTATAATGCCTTAGCTCACAGATTCCTTGAAATAAAAGTAGTCTGTCAGAAGGGGTTTATTTTACAAAATGATTGTTCAAAAGAAATAAAATGTTTGGTCATTTGTTCAACATCGTGTCCAGGTGGCCCTGTGGTAAAGACCCCACCTGCCAATGCAGGAGATATAAGAGACAAGGGTTTGATCCCTTGATTGAGAAGATCCCTTGGAGGAGGGCATGGTGACTCACTCCAGTATTCTTGCCTGGAGAATCCCATGGACAGAGGAGCCCAGTGGGTTACAGTACATGGGGTTACAAAGAGTCAGACACGACTGAAGCTACTTAGCATGCACATGCATGTGCTCATTACAGACCAAAATAATATAGGTGCCCCTTCAAAATAGTATGTTGAATATTGTTTTGCAAATCACATCAAGATCATTTGTATATATAGTTGCTAGTTGTGTAATCACTCATTCAAGTAATAAGAGTTTTTATGTGTTATGTATGAGACAGTCCCCTCTTCTAGACGATGTTGCTTCAAAGATGAAGACATAGTTCTTACTGTGGGAGTTCATCATCTAGCAGAGATATATGCAAAACCATCATTGCAACCCCCTCTGGTGAATGTGCAATAAGGGGGTCTGAAGAATGCTATAGAGCATATGACTGAATGTGTTCTGTGTCACATGAGAAGAGAATATAAGCTGTCTCTTATACACATCTAGATGTGTATAAGAGACAACCCCATGGACTGCAGCCCACCAGGCTCCTCTATCCATGGGATTTTCCAGGCAAGAGTACTGGAGTGGGGTGCCACTGCCTTCTCCGTGGTCAAGGAAAATCTGAGTCCCTAGAACTCTCTGAAAAGTGACATTAATTGAAGTATTTAAGTTGAGACATTGGTATCTATAAACTTGAAGAAAACACTAGTTCTTCTAAGAAAAAAAGCATCTTAGTTTACCACATTGATTGAGCTTAATCCATCATTTTGTTATGTAAAATTCAGTACGTTATATAAAGATGGTGAAAAAGATGATTCAGCTTTCACAGAAAATGTGCACTTTACTAGAAAGCCTTTGAAAGTCAAGGGCATAATATTTTCAACCTTGAAAATTTAAGGAGTATTTATAAAGTCGATTTTAAAATACATATAAAATTGTACATTTTAAAGTTTTCATTCTGAATTCCACTAGTGTTTTTTTTTGTTATATACACAATTTCATGTACCTGTGAATAATAATATTATAAGATAATATTGTCCACTATCCAGTTCTATAAGAATCATGTCATTAGGCACTGTGGTCACTGACCTACAACACATTCTGAAAGGAATTCAGGGCAAAAAAAATCAGAATAAGGCACTTTGTGCTCTGGGAAAAGAGGCAAAACAGGCCCTTAATTAGTTAGAAATGTTTCAGGAGATTTTTTATGAACTTTGGTTCTTACATCTTCTTCTACTAAGAAAACTCTGAAGTCATTAACTGAGGTATCCATTGCTTGTGAGTGTCAGTAACCTTCCACAGAGCTGTGTGCTTGAGTGCACATACCCCTTAGGCAAAACCATGTATATACTAACTTCCATCTACCTCTTGGGAGTAGTTCCTCAGAACTCTTTGGCAGGCAGTCTCCTAGGCTGTAGTCCTCATTATGTCTCCAAATAAAACTGAAACTCACAGCTCTCACATCACACATTTTTATTACACTCGGCAAATATTTATTCAGATATCGCCTCCTGTGGATCTCAATTAAGAAAACCCATGGTTACTTTATTTTAGTTAATATCTATATGATGTGTATTCATTGACTATTAGATATTCTGGAATTTCTCAAGGAATTATCCCCCTAAAATGAAGATCTNACATCACACATTTTTATTACACTCGGCAAATATTTATTCAGATATCGCCTCCTGTGGATCTCAATTAAGAAAACCCATGGTTACTTTATTTTAGTTAATATCTATATGATGTGTATTCATTGACTGTTAGATATTCTGGAATTTCTCAAGGAATTATCCCCCCAAAATGAAGATCTACTAAAAGTAATGAGTTCAAGTAGGCTATAAGAAACTCTGAAAATTGAAGGGGAAAAGATGGGAGAAGGACACAGAGAAACTATCCTGTTAATTCACCAAGAAGAGTCCAGAACATCCAGAGAAAAAGAGAAACAAAATAAAGAATGTTTTTTTTCTGAGACGCTTTTACTATCATAAATGAAAAATATGAAATAAAGTTGATGAAGAAAAGAGATTAAGAAGAAATAGGGTTTGAAAGAATAATTGATATGGCTTCTTCACTGAATGGGGATTTCAAAAACAGAAGGGCAGACTTTTTAAGATTGGATTAGCATGTTGGGAAGATTTAAAATCTCAGCATCCTAGAATTACACCTCAGATGGGGAAAGATACACAAAAATGAGTGAAGATTAAGGAAAACAGACACAAGGCAAATGGTAATAGAAAGGAAATGAACCATAAATCCTACAAATGCCTGTCTGTGAGATTTAATATCATGTGGAGAGAAATGAGGTTGCTGTGATGCCAGAGGGAGAAAGCAATGACTTAGGACAGTGTTACAGAACCAAATAGGGTAAATTACAACTCAGATTATTCAGCCAAATGTTAATATTGGTGGGTATATTTGTTATTGCTGAAACAGATCAAATATAAGGCCAGGTGGAACTATGCATCAGAACTTTAATATAAACAATCTAAGACATCTGCATTGCCTGAAGTATCAATAATCATGTTTCTAAGACTATTAATATAAATTCTATGGCTGCCCTTAAGTCATGAAAATTCTTTTTATTTCAGATGATATGCAGATTAACAGCTCACTATGCAAATAGCGTATCAGAACAAGCTTAATTACTATTTATTTGACTTGTGCCACATTAGGACATAAGATATAAAATAGACAAGGGTGAAATACAAGAGGCCATTTATTGAAAGTGACAACTCCGAAAATCCCACGCAGTGAAAATGGCAACCAAACTACCTAGATTTTATGGACCTAGGTTTTTGGGAGAAAACTACCTATATTTTTGTTGCTCAAATTCATTTGTGATGTTCTTGTAAAGGAAGTTTATGTAAATAGGTAACTGGGTGAAATTTAAACTATATGTACATTTATAAGTTGTATTTTCTTGCTGGGATTGTGGAGGATGAAACTCTAGATGGAGGCTTAATTCATTTATAATGCCTTAGCTCACAGATTCCTTGAAATAAAAGTAGTCTGTCAGAAGGGGTTTATTTTACAAAATGATTGTTCAAAAGAAATAAAATGTTTGGTCATTTGTTCAACATCGTGTCCAGGTGGCCCTGTGGTAAAGACCCCACCTGCCAATGCAGGAGATATAAGAGACAAGGGTTTGATCCCTTGATTGAGAAGATCCCTTGGAGGAGGGCATGGTGACTCACTCCAGTATTCTTGCCTGGAGAATCCCATGGACAGAGGAGCCCAGTGGGTTACAGTACATGGGGTTACAAAGAGTCAGACACGACTGAAGCTACTTAGCATGCACATGCATGTGCTCATTACAGACCAAAATAATATAGGTGCCCCTTCAAAATAGTATGTTGAATATTGTTTTGCAAATCACATCAAGATCATTTGTATATATAGTTGCTAGTTGTGTAATCACTCATTCAAGTAATAAGAGTTTTTATGTGTTATGTATGAGACAGTCCCCTCTTCTAGACGATGTTGCTTCAAAGATGAAGACATAGTTCTTACTGTGGGAGTTCATCATCTAGCAGAGATATATGCAAAACCATCATTGCAACCCCCTCTGGTGAATGTGCAATAAGGGGGTCTGAAGAATGCTATAGAGCATATGACTGAATGTGTTCTGTGTCACATGAGAAGAGAATATAAGCTGTCTCTTATACACATCTAGATGTGTATAAGAGACAACCCCATGGACTGCAGCCCACCAGGCTCCTCTATCCATGGGATTTTCCAGGCAAGAGTACTGGAGTGGGGTGCCACTGCCTTCTCCGTGGTCAAGGAAAATCTGAGTCCCTAGAACTCTCTGAAAAGTGACATTAATTGAAGTATTTAAGTTGAGACATTGGTATCTATAAACTTGAAGAAAACACTAGTTCTTCTAAGAAAAAAAGCATCTTAGTTTACCACATTGATTGAGCTTAATCCATCATTTTGTTATGTAAAATTCAGTACGTTATATAAAGATGGTGAAAAAGATGATTCAGCTTTCACAGAAAATGTGCACTTTACTAGAAAGCCTTTGAAAGTCAAGGGCATAATATTTTCAACCTTGAAAATTTAAGGAGTATTTATAAAGTCGATTTTAAAATACATATAAAATTGTACATTTTAAAGTTTTCATTCTGAATTCCACTAGTGTTTTTTTTTGTTATATACACAATTTCATGTACCTGTGAATAATAATATTATAAGATAATATTGTCCACTATCCAGTTCTATAAGAATCATGTCATTAGGCACTGTGGTCACTGACCTACAACACATTCTGAAAGGAATTCAGGGCAAAAAAAATCAGAATAAGGCACTTTGTGCTCTGGGAAAAGAGGCAAAACAGGCCCTTAATTAGTTAGAAATATTTCAGGAGATTTTTTATGAACTTTGGTTCTTACATCTTCTTCTACTAAGAAAACTCTGAAGTCATTAACTGAGGTATCCATTGCTTGTGAGTGTCAGTAACCTTCCACAGAGCTGTGTGCTTGAGTGCATGTACCCCTTAGGCAAAACCATGTATATACTAACTTCCATCTACCTCTTGGGAGTAGTTCCTCAGAACTCTTTGGCAGGCAGTCTCCTAGGCTGTAGTCCTCATTATGTCTCCAAATAAAACTGAAACTCACAGCTCTCACATCACACATTTTTATTACACTCGGCAAATATTTATTCAGATATCGCCTCCTGTGGATCTCAATTAAGAAAACCCATGGTTACTTTATTTTAGTTAATATCTATATGATGTGTATTCATTGACTGTTAGATATTCTGGAATTTCTCAAGGAATTATCCCCCCAAAATGAAGATCTACTAAAAGTAATGAGTTCAAGTAGGCTATAAGAAACTCTGAAAATTGAAGGGGAAAAGATGGGAGAAGGACACAGAGAAACTATCCTGTTAATTCACCAAGAAGAGTCCAGAACATCCAGAGAAAAAGAGAAACAAAATAAAGAATGTTTTTTTTCTGAGACGCTTTTACTATCATAAATGAAAAATATGAAATAAAGTTGATGAAGAAAAGAGATTAAGAAGAAATAGGGTTTGAAAGAATAATTGATATGGCTTCTTCACTGAATGGGGATTTCAAAAACAGAAGGGCAGACTTTTTAAGATTGGATTAGCATGTTGGGAAGATTTAAAATCTCAGCATCCTAGAATTACACCTCAGATGGGGAAAGATACACAAAAATGAGTGAAGATTAAGGAAAACAGACACAAGGCAAATGGTAATAGAAAGGAAATGAACCATAAATCCTACAAATGCCTGTCTGTGAGATTTAATATCATGTGGAGAGAAATGAGGTTGCTGTGATGCCAGAGGGAGAAAGCAATGACTTAGGACAGTGTTACAGAACCAAATAGGGTAAATTACAACTCAGATTATTCAGCCAAATGTTAATATTGGTGGGTATATTTGTTATTGCTGAAACAGATCAAATATAAGGCCAGGTGGAACTATGCATCAGAACTTTAATATAAACAATCTAAGACATCTGCATTGCCTGAAGTATCAATAATCATGTTTCTAAGACTATTAATATAAATTCTATGGCTGCCCTTAAGTCATGAAAATTCTTTTTATTTCAGATGATATGCAGATTAACAGCTCACTATGCAAATAGCGTATCAGAACAAGCTTAATTACTATTTATTTGACTTGTGCCACATTAGGACATAAGATATAAAATAGACAAGGGTGAAATACAAGAGGCCATTTATTGAAAGTGACAACTCCGAAAATCCCACGCAGTGAAAATGGCAACCAAACTACCTAGATTTTATGGACCTAGGTTTTTGGGAGAAAACTACCTATATTTTTGTTGCTCAAATTCATTTGTGATGTTCTTGTAAAGGAAGTTTATGTAAATAGGTAACTGGGTGAAATTTAAACTATATGTACATTTATAAGTTGTATTTTCTTGCTGGGATTGTGGAGGATGAAACTCTAGATGGAGGCTTAATTCATTTATAATGCCTTAGCTCACAGATTCCTTGAAATAAAAGTAGTCTGTCAGAAGGGGTTTATTTTACAAAATGATTGTTCAAAAGAAATAAAATGTTTGGTCATTTGTTCAACATCGTGTCCAGGTGGCCCTGTGGTAAAGACCCCACCTGCCAATGCAGGAGATATAAGAGACAAGGGTTTGATCCCTTGATTGAGAAGATCCCTTGGAGGAGGGCATGGTGACTCACTCCAGTATTCTTGCCTGGAGAATCCCATGGACAGAGGAGCCCAGTGGGTTACAGTACATGGGGTTACAAAGAGTCAGACACGACTGAAGCTACTTAGCATGCACATGCATGTGCTCATTACAGACCAAAATAATATAGGTGCCCCTTCAAAATAGTATGTTGAATATTGTTTTGCAAATCACATCAAGATCATTTGTATATATAGTTGCTAGTTGTGTAATCACTCATTCAAGTAATAAGAGTTTTTATGTGTTATGTATGAGACAGTCCCCTCTTCTAGATGATGTTGCTTCAAAGATGAAGACATAGTTCTTACTGTGGGAGTTCATCATCTAGCAGAGATATATGCAAAACCATCATTGCAACCCCCTCTGGTGAATGTGCAATAAGGGGGTCTGAAGAATGCTATAGAGCATATGACTGAATGTGTTCTGTGTCACATGAGAAGAGAATATAAGACTGTATCACAGAAAAATAATGCTTCACCTAAACAAAGAATGGCATTGGGAACTCATCACAAATTCAAAGGATGGAGGAGGACGTAAGGGACAGAATGAGCAGCATATTCACTGTGGAGCATGGCCTGTATTTTTGTGATTCACCAATTTCAGAGGAGTCTGAGATTGCAGATTCACACCATAGTTAGAGTACCAAAGATCTTACTAGCCATTTTAAAGAGTTTGAACTCATTAGATTTTGGGATGAAAACACAATGTTTTAGACATGTGAGTGTTAGGAAGAGATTCAAGCATTTTAACACAAGTGTGACAACAAGTCCTCGTTAAATTTTAGAGATAACTGTCTGACAACAATTTGAAGGATCGACTAGAAGGGATGAATGTAGGCAAGAAGACAAATTAGCCAACAGTTGTAGTCTGAGTAGTTTGAACTAAAGCTCTGAGAGTGGATGTCACTATAAGAAGATAAAGTCAAGACATATTTAAGAGATAGAGTCTGTGGGACTTGGTGCTCAATTAAAGTTAAAATCCTAGGCCTTGATTATTTCCATTCTCTCATTCTGCTAGTAAAAACAATTAAGAGACCTGAGATTTCAATGTTTAGAAAGAGAAAATGGAGGTCCCTCAGCCAGGACAGAGAAATAGGAGAAAAAACATTTGAAGGGTTTACTGGATATTTTGAAGGTAAGGTACCTGTGATGTATTTAAATATCTGGTTGGCAGCTTCATTTACAGTCCAGTGTATTTTCTGCTGCTGGCAGTGCGGAAGTGGGAGGATCGCAGTTTCTGAGTTTTATTTTCAATGTGTTTATAGCTCCCTCACATACCCTCTTTCTGTTCTCTCCCTGATACCATCTAATTTAGTCTTTCTATATTTACCTTGAAAACACTTCTCACATTGACCCCTGATGTCTGGCTCTGCTGCCACAGCCCTTGTTGGGATTCTTACAACATCGAGCTTTCACTTTTATGATGACCTGATCGCAGTGGCTCATATGCTCTGAGGTTTTACGCTCCATTTTGTGGTGCATAGCTACTGCTTACACGATCTGTTTAAAATGCAAGTAACGGTGGCACTCATGGCGTAGAAATCCTCCTTGTCACACACACCCCTCAAAGGCCTCGAACCAAGTTAAACGCCAGCCTAATTTTGTCTCTCGGGTCTTACGCTTCGCGTTGTTATCAGCATGCCTGGCCTCCCTTACTCTTGTTTCGTGTTTTCTTGCCTTGACACCTACTGTTTGTGATGTCTCAGAAACCTCCCACACACTGACCAGCAACCTCTCTCTCACTCTTGAGGGCTTGGTGCAGATGTTATCTCCTCAGGAGTAGAAACTTTGTGGCTCTATTGCTCATGAATGAAGTGCCACTGCTTAGAAACACTCTTCACACACTTTTATTGCAGGCTTGAGTGCCCACCTTCCCGTTGGGCTGTGGCTCCTTCTGCTTTGGGACCATGTCTTACAACTTACTATTAATAGAAACCCCGGAGAGTAAATGTTTTGCTGAGCTGACTTCTTACAGACGTGAATATGGATGAGACAGACTGGGCAGCAAAGAAGTAGAGAATTTGACAAAGAAACTGAAAAGAGTAAGTGAGAGATGTGAGAATTACTCAAAGCACAATGACAATAATAACTGCCCTATAGTCTTCATGAAGGTTAGAGCTGGAAAATTGATGCATTTTACAAGTGCATAAAGTACATTGCACGAATAAGTCATTATTGTCACGTTTGTAAACTGAATAGCACTAACAGTTAATTTTCCTGGGCGTGAAAGTGGAATGCCCTGCCTTGATTTGGAAGCTTTCTTTAATTGGGACTTCCCTTAGCCAGAGGGCTAATGGCACAGGACTGACAGGCAGGGGTTTGGAGTTCTGTCCTGTGCAATCCTCAGCCCCTTTGTCACTGCCCAGAGCATTAACTTCATGCCTCTAGTCCTAGTGGAGCAAAGTGATTTTAACTAGGTTAAGATGCACATCAAAATTCACATAAATTGCATTTCCTATGTTTACATTACACAAAGTCATATTTACTTCATAATACCAATGGCAGCGCTTTATACTATGCTATAGGGCAGCAAAGCCACACGGTCAGGGCCATGTAGCCAGTGACTGTACTAGGTTGAAGGGACAAATGAAAATAAAGCATCTTCAAATGAAAAAGGGCAAGTTGAAAATTAAGTCCATGGTATTTTATTAGATTAAAACTCTATTTGACAGTAGATATATTGATATTTTAATCCAGATTTCAATGATTTTCTTAAAATGGATTTATTTTTTTTCATAAGGTTAAGGACAAAGTTCATTTCATTCTAAAAGTTTCAATAATGTTTAAAGTTTGAATATTTGTAATATTCTCAAAAAGTATAGTTAGTGATTATCTTGCCAAATGATGTTGAGGTAATGAGTCTGTATCTCAAGATAAGAAAATTAACCCTATTTTTGAAAGTTTGTTACATTGAAATATAAATAAAAATAAGGACAAAGTAGCTTAGCTATCTGTGTATGTGCATGCAGGCTAAGTTATTTCAGCTGGGTCCCACTCTTTGTGACCCTATGGACTATAGCCTGCCTGGCTCCTCTGCCTATGAGATTCTCCCGGCAAGAATACTGGAGTGGGTGGCCATGCCTTTTTCCAGGGAATCTTCCTGACCCAGGGATCGAACCTGTATCTCTTATGTCTCCTGCATTGGCAGGCAAGTTCCTTACCACTGGCGCCACCTGGGAAGCCCAGCAATATGTGTCTAAGTGTAATTCTATTCATACATAATCTTTAAAACAGCTGTCCTGCCTCTAATTACTTACACTGAGGAAAATGATCCAATGTTTAAAAATAGCTATTGTCATTGCTTATATTCATTTTTATTATAGTAAAATATAGAAACAGTTGAAATGTTCATCACTGGGGAGAATGACTATGGTTAATTCACATAATGAAATACTGTCACTCGCACTTATAAATCACATCTATCCCTATTGTGATGAAAGATGCCTCTAAGTCATACTATTGCATTTTGGTACCCAGATCTCCATTACCTGCGGTACACTCATCTTCACTTGAAAGCATAAGGAATATGGTCATTGCAAGACAGTCTAGCATTACCTCTCATCTGCCAACTTATTCTGTATTTTCAATAACATTGAGCCAGATGTAGCAGATATGAGAGGGTGTATTTATATTTCAGTTCAGTTCAGTTCAGTTCAGTCATTCAGTTGTGTCTGGCTCTTTGCGACCCCATGAATTGCAGAACTCCAGGCCTCCCTGTCCATCACCATCTCCCAGAGTTCACCAAACTCACATCCATCGAGTCAGTGATGCCATCCAGCCATCTCATCCTCTGTCGTCCCCTTCTTCTCCTGCCCCCAATCCCTCCCAGCATCAGTCTTTTACAATGAGTCAACTCTTCGCATGAGGTGGCCAAAGTACTGGAGTTTCAGCTTTAGCATCATTCCTTCCAAAGAACACCCAGGGCTGATCTCCTTTAGAATGGACTGGTTGGATCGCCTATATTTACTTACATACATATCTTCATATACTCATGTATCTCCAGATATCCAGGTAGGATAAGACTGCTGCTGTGCCTCTGCGCTTTCATTTATTTGTTTATTTTTGGTAGTCATTCTGCTGCTGTTGCTGCTAAGTCGCTTTAGTCATGTCCGACTCTGTGCGACCACATAGACAGCAGCCCACCAGGCTCCCCTGTCCCTGAGATTCTCCAGGCAAGAACACTGGGGTGGGTTGCCATTTCCTTCTACAATGCATGAAAGTGAAAAGTGAAAGTCAAGTCGCTCTAGCTGAGCTTAAATAGAGATTCAGATGTTTATAGTGTCTGATGAGGATGGTGAGGCCCACGTCATTTATTTGCGTGAGTAGATTCACTAAAGCACTAGAGTCTGGAGATGACATACCTTCATTTAACATCTTACATTTGTAAAAAGTAAAAAAAAAAAAACCCCAAGCCATGGCATTTATTGTCTACTGAGTTCTAGTGACTAACACTAAGACCAGCAGAGAAAAGAGCTATGTAAGTTGTCATGATTAGAGGTGGAGGCTGAGGTGAGTGGGTAGCCTAGAGTTTAGGTAACAAGTTTTGCTGCGGGGTGTGGGTGACTGTATGGTACAAGACAAGGAGAGACTCCTCCCATTTCTGTGCAATGATGGATGCCTTTTCATTTGGCACCTCAGACACCTGCAGCTTGGAGGACCACTTGAAAATAACACCTGGGCAAATGATCCACACTCTCATTCAGTATGCTGGTACCAGATGGCTGAAGCAGAAGGGCCAAAGATGACTAACAGGAAAATTATGTGAGGCACACTGAATTCCCTAAAGCATCTAGAAAGGTTTAGAGTTCTGGCAGAACACAAAAGAATGAAACAGAGGGATCTGATGTATTCCAGCTTACATGACTCCGCAAGCATTATATTAATAGATACATGGACTGAGGAGCCTGGGGGGCTACAGTGCATGGGGCTGTCAGCCACAACTGAGCGACTAACACATTCTATTATCTTTCATTTCCCTCTTCTTCTTGTCTAGACTTTCTACTTATTGCTACTTTAGCTTCCTTTTATTACAGAATGGAGACATATCTTGGACTAGATTATGAGGTGTCTGATAAAATCAAAGACCTAGGAAGTTAGAGGAGAGGTTGAGGTCATGACTTCAAATGTAAAAGCAAACTTTTGGTCTGTATAATCTTTGCCAAGGCTGGGTCACCTGTGCCAGTCAGGTTGGCCAGTAGGTAAAGGGATTTTTTTGAAGATTTTGAGGACAGCAGGATCTTTTAATAGATGTTTTCCAAACTGAACAAAGTTATTTCAAAGGTTAATTAAAAGATGTTCCAATCAGAGGATGTGGAATATCAGACTACAGATGCCAAATTTTGCTAAATTTGGAGAGAAAGGAAACTAGTTAATAGTCAAAATCTTGGAGTCCCTCATACCAAATTCCTTAATGCTTTGCAATGTTTGGGTTTTCTTTTTACACAGATAGAACCAAAGAATCTTTTGGGGAACACCTTAGATTGGGCAAGGGAGAGGGGACTAGTGACAGCGGTAAAAGCCAGAAGACTTCTGATACCTAGTTTAAGAGGGGAGGGTACTCTGTAATACGGCTGGCAAACTTCAGAAGAATATTTGCAAAGGACATTACTAGCATATATTTGACAAAGATTAAAGTGCCTGGAAAATCCCATGGACAGAGGAGCCTGGTAGGTTGCAGTTCATGGGGTTGCGAAGAGTCGAACACGACTGAACAACTTCACTTTTACTTTTCACTTTCATGCTTTGGAAAAAGAAATGGCAACCCACTCCAGTGTTCTTGCCTGGCGAATCCCAGGGACGGGGGAGCCTGGTGGGCTGCCGTCTATGGGGTCGCACAGAGTCGAACAAGACTGAAGCGACTTAGCAGCAGCAGCAGCAAAGTGTCTGTTGAGTTAAACATCACAGAGCTTTTAATGTGCTGTACCTTTGGCTCAGATGGTAAAGAATCTGCCTGCCATGTGGGTGGCATGTGTTAGGTCCCTGGGTCAGGAAGATCCCCTGGCAAAGGGAATGGCAACCCACTCCAGTATTCTTGCCTGGAGAATTCCATGGGCAGGGGAACCTGGTGGGCTACATTCCACGGGGTCGCAAAGAGTCAAACAAGACTGACTAACACTTTCACCTTTAACATTCTTTCTCAAATTACGAAATGTGGTTCTATTTTATTATGGAAGGATTTATTTCTTTATCACTACTCAAGTATGTTTTATTTAAAAAGTTAAAATAGCTTTTAAATTGCAGGATCTCCTATGGGTCCCTAGTGTCTGCTCACTAGGAAAAGTCTAGAGTATACCAGGTTTATCGATTTTATTGAAACATTGGATTATTTGATTTATTGAAACATTGGATTGAAAAATTAGGCTTCCCTGTGGCTCAGCTGGTAAAGAATCTGCCTGCAATATGGGAGACCTGTGTTTGACTCCCTGGAGAAGGGAAAGGCTACTCATTCCAGCATTCTGGCCTGGAGAATTCCATAAACTATATTCCATGGGGTTGTGAAGAGTCAGACATGACTGAGCGACTTTTATTCATTTCATTTTGGATTCTTTTAAGAGGAATATCTACAAATATATTCTAGGACCAATGTCTTCTTATAGTATGTGGTTAGGGAAATATAGATTTAGGAAGACTTTAATTATAACACTTTACAAATGACCCTTGAACAGTAGGGATTTGAACTGGGTCAATCCATGATTGGTTGAATCCAGGGATGTAGAAACACGTATGTGAAAGCATACCATTTCATATGCGGATCTGCAGATTTTCGACTCTGGGGAGGGTGGACACTCTTAACCCTTGGGTTGTTCAAAGGTCTAATATATTTTCTTTGAACTTATAAACATATGCTGACAGATGTGGAATTTGTGTTGAGGGTAAATATCAGTGAGTTTGGCAAAGAAGTTGTGGATTGAACGTATAACACTGTGGTAACAACCTCAAATGACTCACTTAACATAGTAAGTGCTTATTTTTTTCTCCCTTAACAAGTGCATTTCAAGTCAAAAGGTCATCATAGGCAAATAGAGACTCAGGCTGGGGGCGCTGCTATTACCTGAATTATTGTTGTTTAGTTTCTAAGTTGTATCATCTATCTCTGCAATCCCATGGACTGCAGCACACCAAGCTTCTTTGTCCTTCACTATCTCCTGGAACTCCTCAAATTCATTTCCAAAGAGTCAGTGATACCATCCCACCATCTCATCCTGTCACCCCTTTCTCCTCCTGCCTTCAATCCTTCCCAGCATCAGAGTCTTTTCCAATGAATTGGCTCTTTGCATCAGGTGGCCAAAGTACTGGAGCTTCAGCTTCAGCATCAGTCCTTTCAATGAAAATTCAGGGTTGATTTCCTTTAGGATTGACTGGTTTGGTCTCCTGCAGTCCAAGGGATTCTCAAGAGTCTTAATAGAAGAACTATACTGAAAAGGCCTTACTCTTAATGACCCGCATAACCATCTGAATTATAGTTGGTAACTATGAGAGAAGGAAGTGAGGTAGCTCTTGAAGATGCCAGTTAGATAATTCAGTGTTCAAACCAGATGTACCACCTTTCCTTCCACTTTCAGTTCATAGATCAGAACTAGGTTTAGAACTCCACTCAACTGCTAGGAGCCAGGAGATGTAATCATGTTATTGTGTTCAGGTAATTAATAGAAATGTTCACTGTGTCAAAACTAAAGATACTACAGACTGTGGTAATTAATTCTAATGAAACATGAAGGATCTAAAGAAGTGAAAACAATCTTGAAATAGAAGAGCTGATCTGGAGAAGTCATACTATTAGTATTGGATGTTTAGCATGATGCTAAAGCAATCAAGCCCATATAGTATTGGCCTAAAGATAGGTATGTAGTTCGACGAGATGAAAAGAGAGACCAGAAGTAAATATACATCTAAATAGACTATTGATTGTTAATATAGATATCCTCAAAATTCGATGGAGTTTTGAAAGTCTTTGTAATAAATGGTGTTAAAGTAACTGACTAAATAAGAAGAAAAATCTTAACCTCATAATCTCATAATTGTGTATCTCCTAGTATATACATTATTTAATCAAGATGTGCCCTGAACTTACGTGTACGAGTTAGAACAGTGATGCTTCTAATAGAAAAATAAAGATAAAAGTAAGTTAGTATCTTGGAAGCCATGAGAGCTGGAAAGGATTTTGCAATTAATACATGAAAAAGCATAAACCATAAAAAAGGATAAAATGGAATTTAGACCTAAATTAGAATTAACATTAAAAAGTTCTACTCATTAAAGACACTGTTAAGAATTGTAAAAGGGAGAAAATGTGTCCTGTCACCACATATGACAAAGTTGCTGTATGTAAAATATGTCTAGAACGTCCATAAATCAGTAATACAAAGGTAAATATTTCCATTAAAAATTGAGAAAGGCTTGAGTTGACACTTTAATGAAACTAATGAGGGGCTAAGAAGAATGTGAAAAGATGCTAACATTATTAATCATAATGGAAATGCAAATTAATACCATAGTGGCATGTATTTTCATACCTTTGGGAATGACTAAAACGAAAAAGACTGCCAAAACCAAATATTGGCAAGAATTTGGAGCACCTAGAACTCACACATTACTAATGGGAGTGTAAAGTGGAGCCATCTATTTGGAAAACTGTTTGCAGTTTCTTACAAAGTTAAGCATCTATTTAGGATACAATAACTCTATTTCCAGGTACTTATTCAAGAAAAAAAATGAAAGCATCTGTCTAAAAAATGACTTGTGCAAGGTCATTTGTAGCATCTTATTTATCATCAAGTCAGGAAGAACCCAAATTACTATAAACAGGTGAACAAATAATGTATAAAATATATTCATGAACAGCACACTATTAAACAATACAATAAATGAACTGTTGACATCTGCAAATCATGGATAAGCTTCAAATCATTATTCTGAGCAAAAAGATATCCAGATACCTAAAATAAGGAACATATACTTTATATCTTTATTTAAATTACACTCTGCAATATGTAAAACTAATCTATGGTGAAAGAATATATACATCCACCTATATATATATACACACATATAGGTATATATTACTTTTAGGCCATAAGAGTTCATAATTTTATTTATGGCTTTGTAGATTAAGTTGTTTCCGTATGAAAAAAGCAAGGAAAATATTAAGAAGTTATATTTACAGAGAACTTCAATGTGTCACATTTCTTTTTTTAATTTTTATTTTTGTTGGAGTTGATTAATGATGTTGGGCTAATTTCAATTGTACAGTAAAATGATTCAGTTATACATATACATGACTCTGTTCTTTCTCAAGTTCTTTTTTCATGTCCTGTGTTATACAGTAGGTCCTTGTCAGTTACCTGGCAGTGTGTGTAGGTCAATCCCAAACTCCCAGGTAAATTTGAAGCGATTGAAGAACTTGCCTTTGAATAGTTGGCATTTACAATTACAGGTGAGAATATTTTCAAAGACATTGAAAAAACACTAATTCAGTACAATCCAAAGTAGAATCTGCTAAAACCAGTGATGGTAATGTGTGGAGCAGTGGGTACTTTGCAGAAAGATTTGAATTTACTATGTAGCAACACTGCAGCTGTGTGTCACATTTCTTCAATGTAAACTTTTTTGGAAAGAATATTTTTTAAAACTCTGCTTCAGAAGATGCAGGACATTTCTAGGGTAATGCATAGGTTCTATATCTTGATAAGGATGTCGACTACACAAGCATGTGTATTTGTAAAAAATCAAAGCTCATAGAATTATACACTTAAGAACTACAAATATTATATCTATTAAAACACAAGTGCACCCATATATATACACAATGTGATATCACTACAGTTACCTGAGTAGCTAAAATACAAAATGAGAGAGTATTAAATGTTGGTGATAATGTGAAATAACTGGAGCTTACTGATATTTGGGATGTTTTTACTACAACCACTTTGGATGATTTCTTCACATATTTGCATACTCAGTGATAAAAATTATATTTATATTTATAATACAACATAAAGCATCCATAACAACATTTAGATATGAGCAAAAATGTCCCTAGTGACACTGCTCATGTAGCTAAAAACTTGGAAATATTTCCATAAAAATTGGAATGGTTAAATAAATTGCAGATATATATGTATAAGACAATTTTATAATTGAGAATGAACAAACTAAAACTATATGTGAATAAATGAATGCACCTTACAACACAATGTTGAATAAAATAAGTTAAACAAAAAAAAATTCATACAATTTAATTCCACTTTTATTAAATTCAAATATAGTCAAAATGATTCATGGTGGTAGAAGTCAAATTAGTGGTTATTTTTGGTGATATAATGAGTAGCCTGAGCTATGAGAAGGGCTACATTTGTTAGCATTATTCTATTTCTTGATCTCTGTGCTAGTTACATGTCAATTTTGTGGCAATTCATTGATTTATATTTTTCTTTCTTATACACTTTTATATATGTGTATTATTATTCAGAAAATTTACTTTTAAAACCCTCATATACTATAGTTTTCAAAGTGCCCTCTTTCCCCTTCTCCTACTATTTGAGGAACATGTCCAGAAGCTCCTGCAGTTGGCTCTACAAGTGTGTGAAGTTTTAACAGACAAGATGTAAAGGAAATAAAAATATTGCTTACATAAATTATGGCAGAATCACTTGAAGCTTTGATAACCATTTCTTCCACATGTTTATTGAAATAAAGGATATATTATAAAAAGACTAAAACAAAACATTTCGGACAGGTTTCAAATCTAAGATATGAACATCTCTGTGAACCAGAAACTAAATAGAAACAGGATTGTATGTGGGTCTCGAAGCTACAGGCCTGCTGATATCTGTGTCCAGAAGCAAATAATGAACTGTCACAGTTTAACGATTGTGAGTTACAATCAACCAATTTTCTCTGTGTGATTTTGAGAAATGGGGCCATGTTTAATGTTTTAATTCAAAGACTAGGGTGCTGCTTTCTCCATACATGCAAAGAATCTGAAAGAATAGATTTGACCACGAGTAAGGGCTCTACCTTTGTCAAAAGCTGTGATCCTGGAAAGAAGAAAAGAGTCAGTCACCTACTGGTTCTATAATTGGATCTGCCAAAGCCCTGTGGGACAGTAACACCCAGGTGAATTACTGGAGCTATTTCGGATCAGGAAACTAGATACCCAGAAAGAGATCATCACAAAACCTTTGGATACAGTTGGTTATTAAGGGAGGGAGTGACAAAAGCTATTTTTTGCCCAAAATGAGCCTGCAATATACATTTCCACACAAAAAAATGAGGCCCTGCTTCTTCAGGTGGTCAATAAGATCAATACTCTGAATAGTTACTTATTCCCTATACAACTTATTTTATGCAAAGTATCTCAAAGACATTAGGTATTTTGAGACTGTTTAGAAAGATAAAGGTAAAATTTATTTTTTAAATGTTATAAAACAAAATAAGGTGTAAATGGGGAAAGGCCAGGTATAAAATCATTAGGAATCTTAGATATAAAAATATAGTCACTTAAATGAAAAGTCAGCAGGTGAATATACTGTACAATAAATGCAGTCAGGAGCAGATTATTGAACTAAGAATATTCAGTAATGGGAGGTACAAACTATCGAGTATAATAAGATAGGCTCAAGGTTGTATTGTACAGCACAGGGAATACAGTCAATAACTGCATAATAATTGTAAATGGAAAGTTACCTTTGAAAATTGTATAAAAATAAAATGGAAAAATTTATACACAATATGGCACAGAGAATGAAAAAAAATGTATTAAGAGACCTAGGAAGATTGAAAGATTTCAAAATCCATTTAAAATATTGGCAAAAGAATGTACTGACAACATTTGACATAATTTTCCAGATTTTTAGATAGTAACTACTTTTTAGATTGAAAATGTGCCCTGAATACAAAGTCAATTTAATTAATAAAATACAAATGAATGTCCACGCAGTGGAGTGAAATGTTCTGTCATCAAAGATAAACTATTTTACTATCTATAAAAAGATTATTTTATAATAAAAAATATATATGACTGATAGAAAGCAACTTCTCATTAATAATAGAGGCCAGAAAACAATGGTACAATATTTTAAAATTCAAAGGCAGATTGGGAGTGAAGCTGTGAAAGCAAAATAAAGACATTTTTAAATATATAGACGTTTATAACACAGAGAACTTCACTAAAGACTATTAAAAGAGAAAAAATGAATATAGGGATATGCAATTGGACTACAACAATATAGTGTATAAGAAATAGACAAAATATTTTGGTAAATAGAATTAAATATTCAATAAACCAATATTAACATTTTAATGGATTATTTTTAAAATGTTAAAATAAAATTGGGAAAGAGGGCATGTCTTAAATGATTGCTTTCATTTATCATTGTACTTAAATTATAAACAAAGCAATAGTACAAGAAGATTCATATAGAGAAACTGGAAAAGTGAGAAAAGTTTCTTTTTAATAACAGAAATATTATTGTTTATACCAAAACTGTAAGAGAAGATAGAAACTTCAAATCAATGAAACTGTTTATATCTTGTCTTGATATACAAAATCAAGAGCATTCTAGATCATCAATACTGCTGCTAAGTCGCTTCAGTCGTGTC
>SJYX01018830.1:0-12734 GCA_006410675.1 Oreotragus oreotragus | reverse complement strand
TGGGTTGCCATTTCCTTCTCCAATGCCCAAAGCATCTAGGTAGCTCAAAATCCCAATGGTAATGCAGATATCCAGCAGAGGAATAAGTGAAACTTAACACATGATGCAAAGAATTGACTCATTGGAAAAGACCCTGATGCTGGGAAATATTGAAGGCAGGAGAAGGGGACAACAGAAGATGAAATGGTTGGATGGCATCACTGACTCCATGGACATGAGTTTGAGCAACCTTTGGGAACTGGTGATGGACAGGAAAGCCTGGTGTGCCACAGTCCATGGAGTTGCAAAGAGTTGGACACGACTGAGGGACTGAACTGAGTATCTTGTAGATATCCCTATACTTTATGTACTGTTCTTTTGGGGTCCCACCTCCTCGGCTTTGGTGAAGGAAACCAATCAAGTGGCTGGTTCCACTATAATTATAGGAGATAAGGAAAGGAATTAGGTTCTTTTCACAAATATTGCACTTCCCCAAACATAAACACAGGCTCCTCCTTCCCAGGACTATACTACTCTTCTATTATTTTAGGGTAAAAGTCATCAAACCAGTTCACTCTCTCTGTCCTTCAGGGACATGAGTCCCAAACTAAGACTCTTATATCCTTCCAACTCAGCCTTAGAAATTAAAAAATTTTGTTCTCAACAGGTTGTTGCTGCTGCTGCTGCTGCTGCTGCTAAGTCGCTTCAGTTGTGTCCGACTCTGTGTGACCCCACAGACGGCANTGTCCTTCAGGGACATGAGTCCCAAACTAAGACTCTTATATCCTTCCAACTCAGCCTTAGAAATTAAAAAATTTTGTTCTCAACAGGTTGTTGCTGCTGCTGCTGCTGCTGCTGCTAAGTCGCTTCAGTTGTGTCCGACTCTGTGTGACCCCACAGACGGCAGCCCACTGGGCTCCGCCTTCCCTGGGATTCTCCAGGCAAGAACACTGGAGTGGGCTGCCATTTCCTTCTCCAATGCATGAAAATGAAAAGTGAAAGTGAAGTCGCTCAGTCGAGTCCGACTCTTAGCGACCCCATGGACTGCAGCCTACCAGGCTCCTCCGTCCATGGGAGTTTCCAGGCAAGAACACTGGAGTGGGGTGCCACTGGCTTCTCTGCAACAGGTTGTTACCTATCTTCAACTCCTCAGAAAACACCAAGGACAAGAAAAGATCTCAATCAACACCTCACAACACTTTAGTGAAGACAACATCATTACAAGGACAAATTTCACCTATCTTTATTATTTTTAACTAATTTATTTTTTAATTGAAGGATAATTGTTTTACAGAATTTTGGTGTTTTTTTTTTTCTGTCAAACATCAACATTAATCAGTCATAGTTCATCTGTCTTTAAAATATCACTTCATTACAACCAACTTCCCATGTAGCCTAACCTCTAATCTTGAAAAATACACAAATGCATGTTTTCATCCAAGAAAATTTGGTGGTTTCAAGCAAAAGACTAATCCAAGATGAATCAAAAAGAGAATAGCAAAGAATTGAGCCACTGCGAGAACCAACAATCTACTTTTCAAATTTTGTATTCAATGGTTACATGTGTGCTCACTCGCTCAGTCATGTCTGACTCTTTGTGGCCCCCTAAACTGCAGCCCACCAGGATCCTCTCTCCATGTGATTCTCCAGGCAAGGATACTGGATTGGGTTGCCATGCCCTCCTCCAGGGATCTTTGCGACCCGGGGATTGAACCTGCATCTCTTACATCTCCTGCATTGGCAGGCGGGTTCTTTACCACAAGCACCATCTGGGGAGGCCATTCAATGGTTATGTCATAGCAGTTTGTCTACTTTCAGGGGATTCTTTCTGGGTAATTCCTAATTTTCATAAAAGTTTTTCTATATTGCTCTAAATATAGTCCCCTGAATGAAAAGCAACATATTAGCCACAGTATGCATGCTGCATGCTAAGTCATTTCAGTTGTGTTCGACTCCTTGTGACCTTATGGGCTGTAACCCACCAGGCTGCTCTGTCCATGGGATTCTCTAGGCAAGAATACTGGAGTGGGTTGCCATTTCNGCAACATATTAGCCACAGTATGCATGCTGCATGCTAAGTCATTTCAGTTGTGTTCGACTCCTTGTGACCTTATGGGCTGTAACCCACCAGGCTGCTCTGTCCATGGGATTCTCTAGGCAAGAATACTGGAGTGGGTTGCCATTTCCTTCTCCAGGGGATCTTCCCGACCCAGGGATTGTCTCTTATGTTTCCTGCATTCGCTGGCAGATTCTTTACCATTAGTGCCACCTGGGAAGCCCCATGAACCTCAATAGTGGATATATCAGTCAACAAATATTCACCAATCACCTACTTGGTACAAAGAATTCTATAAGTCACTGACTTTGCAAAGTAGAAGACAGCAGATGTGTTTAGGACCCTCACAGATTTTAAAGACAAGCGTATCTAGCTAAGGACAGAACTATGCTTTGCCCACTCTTTAAACCTTGTTAGAAACCATCTAATAATAGTTTTTTAAAAAGTAATGAATTAACTTTCGTTGATGATTCCTTAGGCTCTGTAGTACATACTTGAAATATGTGATTTACTTCTGATAATCCCTGTCTCACAGAGGAAGCACAGAGACCTTGATAAGTAACTGACCCAAAGTCATACATCAGTATAAGTAGCAGAAACATGATTTAAACCCAGACATGTCTGATACCACAACTCATGCCTCTAATCGGCATGATTCCAACGGGTATCATTAGTAGAGCTACCTTTAGGAAGAGTTGTTAATTGTGAAAGAGAATTTGGGAATCACTAGCATTCCTTTAAAAGACAATTATTTTTTAATTTGAGCTTTTGGAGCAATATATCAATATTTCTTTATATCTCTAAAATTAGTAAATATATGTGAATATATATGTGTATATATGACACATACATATGTCATATATAGATAGATAGATACATGGGCTTCCCCAGTGGCTCAGCAGTAAAGAATCCACCTGTAATGCAGGAGATACGGATTTGATCCCTGGGTCAGAAGATCCCCTGGATGAAGGAGGGCAAGGCAACCCACTCCAGTATTCTTGCCTGGAAAATCCCATGGACTGAGGAACCTGGCAGGCTCCATGAGGAGTCCATGAGGTTGTCATGGTTTTGACATGTCCAAAAGGTCGAAAAGAGTCAGACATGACTGAGCATGCATGCATATATACATAATTTTGTATATTTCAAACTACGTATGCAGTAGGCATATACTCTTCGTTTATTCAGTGTCCCAGCTAGTTTAGCAGGGTGGGAGATTACATAGGGGTTTGGAGCCAAAGGGCTTCCCAGATGGCATAGTGGTAAAGAATCCACTTGCCAGTGTAGGTGACCCAAGAGAGGCAGGTTCAATCCCTGGGCTGAAAAGATTCCCTGGAGGAGGAAATGGCAACGCACTCCTGTATTCTTGCCCAGATAATCCCATGGACAGAGGAGCCTGGCAGGCTACACTTCATGAGGTCTCAAAGAGTCAGACACAGCTGAAGCCCCTGAGCACCTGAGCAAAACTAAAGGCAGTTAGCATTTGCCTGGCCCGTCTGGACTCAGTACATATAGCTCGTTTGGTTCCTTGAACACAACCAACACTTACTAAGTATTTTTTAAATAATAATGCCATTTTCCTAAAGGCATCTCTATTTTGTAACCATGATTTTTAAAAATAGTTTTCAGTTATTTCAAGTTGAAAAAATGAACAGTTACACTCAAGATGAGTTTCAAGTTTAATTGCTTCACATACCCCATGCTTATTTCTAATATTTTTTGGAAAAATTCACATTACAAAATACACATCTTTGGAACTAACTTTTACCAGTACTTAATTTCTGAGATCACTCTAAGGAAGTATGTGTAGGAGTGCTTTGCCAAGTTTGGAAAGGAACGCAGAAAATAAATAGGCTCCTTTCCTCCAGACTGTGGTATCAAAAACATCACATAAATTTACATAAAATGGTCAAGGTCTGACAATTGTACTTCTACCTCAAGATTTACTTTACAGATCATTTTGAAAACACCAACTGTATTTGGGAAGATACTTGTATTTTTTCAAAATAAGATGTTTCCAAAATGTTGTTGATGTTGTGTGGTGGAGTCCAAAGAAAATTTTTTTGGGGTAGTACAGGTGAACAAACAAATCAAACAATGAGGCTTTTTTTTTCCGCAGGATTAAGCATTTCTTTCAAAAATGAAACCTTGTAAATTTTAATTTTTTGATGGCATGCTGACTTTTTAAAAAAAGAAATAAAGAGACATTATTAGGAAGGATATATACAACCCATTCTACCTTCTCGCCTGTCTGACAAGCTTCTTGCTCCCTCCTCACCCTAACCTTCAACCTAAATGTCCTAGATGAATTCAGGGCACTTGGTGGGCAATGGCGGGCGGGGTCCGGGTGGGGAAAGACTGGTCAGTGAGAAGAGGAAAGAGAGCAGAAAAACCCAAGGCCTAGGGGCGGAGAGGGGGTAGAGGGTGTTGTAGACCCTCCCTTATAACCAGAGAATGGCAAACTCTAACCGCAGGGAGGTGAGGCCCCTCGTGGGCAGCCAGATTGGAGAAGAGCGAGATGATTGACGGACAGGGAGGTGCGCGCTGTGGCCCAGCGCACAAACAGGCGGTTGTCCATGCCTGTGCGCGAGGCGGAAGCGGGGCGCTCCTGCTGCACTGGCCGCCCGAGTTGGGGGCGAGCTCGGCGGTGACGTGGGGTGCTCACGTGACCGCGAGCTGCAGAGCGACGCAGCCTTCGGTGCAGTCGTCACTCCTGTCTGGGTACCAGCTCCCCGCTCCCCTGCGCACGGCGGGTTGGCATCGGGCCCGCGGCCAGCGGAGCAGGTAAGAGCCCCGGGGCCGCGCGCTGACGCCAGGGAGGCAGCTGCCAGCCAACCCCAGAGGCCGGCACAGGGGTTCAGCGCGACGAGTCCCGGCGAGCCCTCTGCTCACCCCGGCTTTCCTGGGAACAGAAATAGTGGCCCCCTGGGGTGGGGGTGCAGGGGGGCAGGGGTCCAGGGAAGGCAGGAAAGCAGCCCAGAGCGATGGGAAATCATCCCTGAGTCACCTGGAGCGGGCGGGGACGGGGGCCCCTGAGGGAGGGGGCGGGGGCTCGGGGCGGCTGGGCGCGGAAAGGGGGGCTGGTGGGAGTCGGGCACGCGGGGTCGGGAAGGCGCCAAGTGCCCGGCTGCAGCAGCCTGCTGCCCCCACCCTGGCCCTTTGCAGGTCTGCCGAACCAAGTGTGGCGGCGGCGCACTCGTGGCGAGGATCGGAAGGAGCAAGAGACAGCGAGGATAGGCCCAGGTCAGTGCCGGGAACAGTGCAGGGGAGGAAGGGGACTGGTGCACAGCCCAGCCTGAGACCCCTTGCTAACTTCCCCAGACCCCGTGCCCCGTCCTCCATTTTGGTGCCTGCTGCGCTCTGGGAAAGAATCCTGGGAAAAGAAAAATGGTGGGCTTTGGGTTGGAGGGAGGGAGGGAAAAGGAGAGCGCTGGGAAAGAGGTCAGATTGAAGGCTCCCCAGAAGGCGCACGAAGCACCTGAGGTGGGAACAAATTTTTTTTCTTTTAATCTTTACTATCAGGACTCTGAATCCTGCTGGTCAGTGCACCAAGCATTCAGTGTCTCTCCTTGCCTTTGTCTTACTTGTTGTTCAAAGAAAAATAACGGGGGGAAAAAAATCTCATCATGGCTAATATCCACCAGGAAAACGAAGAAATGGAGCAACCCGTGCAGAACGGAGAGGAAGACCGCCCTTTGGGAGGGGGCGAAGGCCACCAGCCAGAAAGAAATCATAGACGGGGACAGGCTCGCCGACTTGCCCCTAATTTCCGATGGGTTATACCCAATAGACAGGTCAATGATGGGATGGGTGGAGAGGGAGACGATATGGAAATATTCATGGAGGAGATGAGAGAAATCAGGAGAAAACTTAGGGAGCTGCAGTTGAGGAATTGTCTGCGTATCCTTATGGGGGAGCTCTCTAATCACCATGACCATCATGACGAATTTTGCCTTATGCCTTGACTCCTGCCATTTCCATGAGATTAATACTGTGATTTCCACTGTTGTTTTGTTTTTCCTTGCATTTTCCTGATAATGCCTTTCCTGATCGGTTTTCTGTGAACCTTATGTAATTTCAGTGTGTCAGGTGGATTCTGTGTTACCAGCTTCTAATTGCAGATTGCCTTGGCATCCAATCTGTTTCTGTCAACAGTAAAGTTTCACCCATTTGCATGGAAAAATGTAAAGTTAATAAAGTAATTAAAAAGCAATTTATACACTTATTATTGTCTGATTAAAGAAAAAAATACATGAACGCTTCAAAAATCTGAAATCACATAATCCCAGGATGGTAATTGGAGCACATTTCTCTGTAGTTGGATAATACATGACATTTTTCATTTATTATCTGGGATTTTAGAAGCAATGAGAACAGTTTTTCAATGAGTCTGTAAATGAACATAATTACTGGTTCAGCGAACTTAAAGAAAAGTGAACTTTAAGTATCTTCCAGCCTTAACTGGAAGTAAACCCTCCCTTTATTACAGATACATTCCTGTAAAGAGTCAGTCTTCTCTTCTGTGAAATGGGATAAATAATGTCTGCCTTAGACGGCTGCCGAATGGAATACATGAGGTGTGAAACTGTTGGCCTGCCTCCTATGCAACTCCCCAGCATTTAACAGGACCCTGGCTCTCATCAGATCCTTGGGCAGTACCAAGGGGAGTTTTCACCCAGGCTCACAAGAGGAAAAATAGGTGGGTTCCACTCTGTCATTCCAGTCATATTTGCAGTACCCCTACCTCCCTGATTACTGCCATATCAGTTGGGCATTCTTTCCCTTCTGGCTCCTGTTTCAGTTCATATTGATGATGTGCTGGAGTCCACAAGGTAACAAAAAAACACTGATCTCTGTAGTCCCTGGTGAGATAAATCCCCCCTTTGACTTCTATAAAAGTTGTGGGAGAAGGCCTTCATTCTCACTTTGGAGTTAAATTTACCAGTGAGTATCATTCCCATGGTTCTTGTTCTTAATGTTGGTTCTGAACAAGACCCTTTTGGCTTTACTCTGTCCGTGGGATTCTCCAGGTAAGAATACTGGAGTGGGTTGCTGTGCCCTTCTTCAGGAAATCTTCCTGACCCAGGGATTGAACCCACGACTCAAGTCTTTTCCATTGGCATTCTTTACCACTAGCGCCACATGGAAATTTAATTATTTAATTATAAATTTTAATTATTTTAACTGATTAATAGAGTTCAGAAACCAGCTTAACACTGTTCCTAAGTGACTGTCCTTAATTAAGTGGCCTAGTGAAAAGTAAAAGTGATTCAGTCATGTCCAACTCTTTTCAACCCCATAGACTATACAGTCTATGGAATTCTCCAGGCCAGAATCCTGGAGTGGGTAGCCTTTCCCTTCACCAGGGGATCTTCCCAGCCCAGGGATCGAACCCAGGTCTACCCAGTTGCAGGCAGATTCTTTACCAGCTGAGCCACAAGGGAAGCCCAAGAATGCTGGAGTGGGTAGCCTATCCCTTCTCCAGCACATCTTCCCGACCCAGGAATCAAACCAGGGTCTCTTGCATTGCGGGTGGATTCTTTACCAACTGAGCTGTCAGGGAAGCTCAATCACCTGAAGGAAATGTTAAAAAATGCTTTCACTTGGGTGCCCCAAGGAGCCCCGTGTCATTCCTTGAATCACCTGATCATTAACTACTGTTTTGACAGTTGCTCAGGTGATTCTGCTTCCCTGGTGGCTCAACAGTAAAAGAACCCGCCTGCTAATGGAGGAGCCACGGGATTGATCCCTGGGTTGGGCATATCCCCTACAGAAGGAAATGGCAACCCACTCCAGTAGTCTTGTCTGGAGAATTCCATGGACAGAGGAGCCTGGTGGACTACAGTCCATGGGTCACAAAGAGTCAGGCACGATTGAGCACACGTGCAGGTGATTCTGATGCATCTGAGTTTTGCCAGCATAGGCATGGGGAAACTCTTGACAGTGGCAACACCAGTTTACAAACATTGTGATCTGATTTGCTTCTTTAATTTCACAAAGAATGTACCTTTCCGAATTTTAACATTTCCAAAATTGGGATTGCATTAAATAATGTATGTCTGTATTTAAACCAGTACCTTTACATTCTTTTTTTCATATTCTTTTTCCATTATGGTTTATCACAAGATATTGAATATAGTTCCTTGTGCTGTACAGAAGGACCTAGTTGCTAAACCAGTACTGTTTTTTTACCTTTCCAAATATCCTGTTAAGTTAATGCACTATTATAGTTTATTATTAATAATAATTATATGACTATTAAATAAATTAGGCATTATCTTTTCTCTGCAAGCCTGTGCCCTTTTGTAACAATGCTTTTGTCTTAATTACTCTGGAGCTCAATTTCCAGCAGTGTCTGATGTAGATAGTTAATAACATAATAATGCATTTAATTATTATTAAAGCTTTTAGCAATTATAACTTATCTAAAATAATATATAACAACAATTAACATTGGGTCTTTGTGAGTTGTTTATTTCTTTACACTCATTTTAAAAGTTTCTATGAGAAACATTTGAAGATGAAATAGTTTTTATAATTATTTGTTATACAAGGTGATTAGACATATTTGGATTATGTGGAAATATAAAGAAAAATATAAACAAAACCATAATCTATCCAAATAAAGTACAATTTACAAAAATTATAAAATTTTTTATTATCATCCTATACTAGTCGTGATTAAACCAGGTTTAGTCATAATTAAACTACTCATGATTAAACTGAATCATGATTAGACCTCTTAAGAGAAATATTGCCTCTTTCACAGCCCCTGCCAAGGAGACATGTTTAACTTGTTATGTTTATTTTTTGTCTTCTCACCACTCTTCAAAGCTAATTGGATCATATTTGACCTGCTTTCAGTTGTTTTTCAGTCACTCAGTCATGTCTGACTCTTTGTGAAACCATGGACTGCAGCACTCCAGCATACCAGGCTTCCCTGTCCTTCACTAATCTCCCAGAGTTTGCTCAAACTCATGTCCATAAGTTGATGATGCCATCCAACCATCTCATGCCTGTCACTCCCTTTTCCTCCTGCCTTCAATCTTTCCCAGCATCAGTGTCTTTTCCAATAAGTCCGCTCTTTGCATTAGGTGGCCAAAGTATTGGAGCTTCAGCATCAGTCCTTCCAATGAATATTCAGGCTTGATTTCCTTTAGGATTGAGTGGTTTGATCTCCTTCCTGTCCAAGGGACTCTCAAGGGTCTTCTTCAGAACCACAGTTTGAAAGCATCAATTCTTTGGTGCTCAGCCTTCTTTATGGTCCAACTCCGACATCTGTACATGACTACTGGAAAAAGCATACCTTTGATTGTATGGACCTTTGCCAGCAGAGTGATATCTCCATTTTTTAATACACTGTCTAGGTTTATCATGCTTTTATTCCAAGGAGTAAGTGTGTTTTCATTTCATGGCTGCAGTCACCATCTGCAGTGATTTTGGAACCCAAGAAAATAAAAATTTCAGTTAGCTCCTGTTTTTCAAAACTGAAAATAACAGTCATGTTTCAGCAAGTCAACTCTCAGTGGGCAAATTTGGGAACATTACATGAATACATTTAGTTAATAGAACTAATTTATTTCTATATTAAATTTAAAAGTTTTCTTGTGAGTAGAAAAAGGACTGAATACGAGGAATGAAATGGACAAAATCCTATGTCTATTCCCTGTCTCCTTCCCTAATATCATGTATTTCATATAATAAATGTGCTGATTTTGTATAGAATGATCTCATTTAAAATTTTTCATGCATATAACATGAATGTAGTTGCTGTCTTCTGTAACCAGACAAAATGCTTTCTAAGTAATATAAACATACATAACCAAATAAATAAGGCATCTCTAGAAATTTGAAAATCTTAACATTTATTTGTATTTTTAATTTTTGCTCAAATATTGTTTTAAAAGTTATGATTAGCCTGTTTAGAAATTTACTCTTTCCCATGTAGCCAATGGAAAATATTTTCCATTTAGTTCTCAAAAATGGAATGAGCCTTATTATGTTTCTGATTGTAAAATATGCCTCCTAAAATGGTTTTGTTGTTGTTTTGAAACAGAAGAGAAAATATATTAAGAAGACAAATTTTAAATCTTGATTTCAACACTATGTTTCCTTTACTGAAATCATGTGCATAGATTAAAGTTTTTATCTAGTTTTCCTAAATTAGCAAGATTACTTAATCTGATTAAAGTTTGATGTTTACAAGAAGCAGCAGGAATCCCTGGGTTGTCTGGTGGTTAGGTTCTGTACTTCCACCTCAGAGGGCACAGGTTTGATCTCTGGTCCAGAACTAAGATCTCACGTGTTGCATGGCCAAAAATAGGAAAAACAAGAGGAAGCAAACTAAATGTATCAGTCAACTTAGACAATGAAAACCTTGATGAAAACTCGTTGAAAAAGCACCAACAAACAAGAGTAATGAATTTCAAAATACTTTTGACTCATTTAGCTAGCAATATGTTGTTTAGTCACTAAGTTGTGTGACTTTTGGGACCCCATGGATTGTAGCCCCGCCAGGCATCTCTGTTCATGGGATTTCCCGGGCAAGAAATCTGGAGCGGGTTGCCATTTCCTTCTCAAGGGATCTTCCTGAGCCAGGGATTGAACCTGTGTATCCTGTGCAAGAGGCATCTCCTGCATTGCAGGCAGATTCCTTACCCCTGAGCCACGTGGGAAGCAGCTAGCAATATAAACAGTGGTTTTTACCATGACAATGCCTCAGTTATTTCACTCTGTTTATTAATTACACTACTAAGTCACTTCAGTCATGTCCAACTCTGTGCGACCCCATAGATGGCAGCCCACCAGGCTCCCCCGTCCCTGGGATTCTCCAGGCAAGAACACTGGAGTGGGTTGCCATTTCCTTCTCCAATGCATGAAAGTGAAAAGTGAAAGTGAAGTCACTTGGTCGTGTCCGACCCTCAGCGACCCCATGGGCTGCAGCCTTCCAGGCTCCTCCGTCCGTGGGATTTTCCAGGCAAGAGTACTGGAGTGGGGTGCCATGGCCTTCTCCCATTTATTAATTAAATGGAGACAATAATTTCCAGGGCTGCTGTGAGAACCAAAATAGGTAAAGAGCATGTGAACTGGCACAGGCAGGATTCAAGTCCCTCAGATTCCCCTCCGTTGCTGGAAGTAGCATCCAGACTGAATGTCACAAGCCCACTCCATTCCTCTGCTGTGGTGAGCCAGTACTATCTTAATGATGCTTGGACTATGGTACGTTGTATATTTTTAGAAAAAGTTCTTTTTCTCAGTATGTGTCTATGGTTTATTGTGTGTGCACCAAGCTCTCTCTTCTCCATAACATTCAGATATTAAGGGCTCAGTCTTGCTTTTTATTCACTCTGACAATCTCTATCATGTCATTAGAGGGCTTAGACAATTTTCATTTAAAGTGATTATGAATATAGTTGTCCCACAACTCAGTAATGCTTGTTCATTTTTTAAAATATATTTATTTTCATTGGAGGTTAATTACTTTACAATTTTGTATTGGTTTTGCCATACATCAACATGAATCCACCACAGTGCCTCAGCTGGTAAAGAATCTGCCTGCAATGTGGGAGACCTGGGTTTGATCCATGGGTTGGGAAGATCCCCTGGAGAAGGGAACGGCTACCAACTCCGGTATTCTGGCCTAGAGAATTTCATGGACTGTATAGTCGATGGGGTTGCAAAGAGTCGAAGACAACTGAGTGACTTTCATTTCACAACTGATTTACAATATTATGTTAGCTTCAGGTGCACAGCATAGTGATTCAGTATTTTTACAGATTATATTCCATTCAAAGTTATAAGATAATGGCTATAATTCCTTGTGCTGTAAAAATAGGGGTATGGAATTGAGATCTATTCATTTTTAAAATCTTTTTCTCTCTGCATTTCATTTTGAATTGTTTCTATTCCTATGTCTTCAGACTCACTAATCTTTTCTTCTGTAACATCTAATCTGCCATTAACCCCATCTAATGTATTTTTTTATTTCAGACATTGTAGTTTTTATTTCTAGATGTTCAATTTGGGTCTTTTTTTTTTACATTTTTTGTATTCTATGTCTCTACTAAACATCTTCAGTCTTTCCTCCAGCTTCTTGAACATAGGCAGTGAGTTGTATCTGTTTTAATGTCCTTGTCTGATTGTACCATCTTTATCTTTTCTGGTCAGTTTTGACCAATTGATTTCTTTTCTCCTCATGATGGGGTATATTTTCCTGATTCTTTGCTGACCTGGCAATTGTTGACTGGATACCAGGTATTACGAGTTTTACCTCTTGAGTGCTACATAGTTTTGTATCCCTGTAAATATGATGGTTTTTATTCTGGAACACAGCTAAGTTACTTGTAAACAGTTCGATCTTTTTAGGTTTTTATTTTAACCTTTGTAAGATGAGAACAAAGTAGTGTTTAGCTTAGGATTAATTGTACCCCATTAATGAGGAAAAACTCGTCCAAACACTCTTTCTGATGTCCTGTGAATTATGAGATCTTCAAATCTGACTGGTAAGAGCAGGCACTATGTCCAAACTTGTATACACTTAAGAAATTATTTTCTTTAATCCTTTTGGGTGGTTCTTTTCCTGATCTGGGATCATTTGCTCACAGGTGTGTAATCAGTACTCAGATAAATAGTCAAGGGCTGCTGCTGCTGCTAAGTCGCTTCAGTCGTGTCCGACTCTGTGCAACCCCATAGACGGCAGCCC
>SJYX01018828.1:359832-389491 GCA_006410675.1 Oreotragus oreotragus | reverse complement strand
CGACAGAGGATGAGATGGTTGGATGGCATCACCAACTCGATGGACATGAGTTTGAGCAAACTCCGGGAGACAGTGAAGGACGGGGGTGGGGATGGAGAGCCTGGCGTGCTGCAGTCTATGGAATCGCAAAAAGCTGGACACAACTGAGCGGCTGAACAACAACCACAAATGTGTAAAATAGAGAGCTAGTGGGAACCTGCTCTAAAGCACAGGGAACTCAGCTTGGTGCTCTGTGATGACCTAAATGGGTAGGATTGGGGTCGGGGGGAGGGAGGTCCACGAGGGAGGGGATGAACATATACATATAGCTGATTCACTTCGTTGTACAGCAGAAATTAACACAACATTGTAAAACAAGTACATTCCAGTTAAATACACACACACACACACACAGCTGAGCGGGGGTGGGACCCTAAGGACACTAGTGTGCAATACTTCATAGAACTCAAAACCCCGTCGTAACTGAGAGCTCTCCACATCATTATTCAAATAGTAAAAATTCACCCCAGGGAGGGAAGAATTAAAGAAGGTCACACAGGGTAGGCGTGTGGGTTCCAGTAGTTTCGGCTCAGGGCCTCAGTAGTTGTGGTTCATGGGCTTAGTTGCTCCAAGGCAGGTGGGATCTTCCCAGACCCAGGATCGAGCCTGTGTCCCCTGTACTGGCAGGCGGATTCTTAACTACTGGACCACCAAGGAAGTCCCAGGACTTCTGATCCTTAACAGACATTTCTTTAACTCCTACAATGCACCAGGCTAGACCACACAAAGGGGAAGATGCTAGTCAAGTTCCTGTCCACCCCATTAAGCCATGCACAGAATCAGATGGAAAAAAAACTGTTTGTGGGCAGAGATCTTTTAAGGCTTATCTGCAAGGGTGCGTGAAAGGTTATTCTAGCACTTCTGAGTAAGGCATTCATCTTGGCAGGGGGTGGGGAGAGAAATGTATGATTCTGCCTGAGTCTCCTGTGCACGTGGAATGTCTATTTTATTACCCTGGACCCAGACAGCATCTTTTCTTTTGCAAGAAGACCAGCGCCCACCATGGTCAAAAGGATCCCGAGTTTTAACACTCTAGCGGAAGCTTCTAAAAATACCTAAACTCACCAACTTCAGGGGTTTATTCTCTCATCTGGGAGGCATCCACAAAGCTTTGCCAATATAAATGGCATTTCCTTTGGTATTTTTAAAGATCAGAGAATCCAAGAGAATATACAAGCTGGACAGGGCCTGTGAGCTCACAGCTTCCAAATGCCTCATGTTTCAGGCTTTTTTTTTTAAGGGTTTTTTAAGGAGACCCAAAAGGTTAGGTTTCCAGATAATTCACAAAAGAAGAAACAATTGTAGCTAAAACTGTATGGGAAAATATATTCAACCTCATTAGTAGTAAAATTTCAATGAAAACATCCATGAAATAACACCTCTAACAAGCCTACTGAGCAAAGGTTTTTCAAGTAATAGATTCTGGAGAAAGGGGGCTTACTTGGGGGCTCAGATGGTAAAGAATCTGCCTGAAATGCAAGAGACCTGGGTTTGATCCCTGGGTCAGGAAGACCCCCTGGAGAAGGGAATGGCAACCCACTCCAGTATTCTTGCCTGNCTGGAGAAAGGGGGCTTACTTGGGGGCTCAGATGGTAAAGAATCTGCCTGAAATGCAAGAGACCTGGGTTTGATCCCTGGGTCAGGAAGACCCCCTGGAGAAGGGAATGGCAACCCACTCCAGTATTCTTGCCTGGAGAATTGCAGGGGGAAGATTGTAAGGGCAAGTGGGTTTCTCTTGCAGGAACACTTACTTCTAACTCAACAACCATGTGAGTTGAAAAACAACTCCCCCTGTGTTCCAGACCCCTTGCAGACTGGAAGGGCTTGGTGACTTCTCCTGGCCACCATGCTCTGAGCAGAAATATAGATCACTTTTGAGGAAATGCATAGCAAAGCCAGTGTGGGACCTCTGCAGCCCTCACTCCTGATAACCCGGAGTGTGAGAGACCATGCACTGAGATGTTGGTGTGTAGACCACCTACACTTCAGCCTCGGGCCCGCTGCACGTAGATATTCCTTCTGGAATGTTCTTCCCCCTTATCTTCATGTGGCTGGCTCCTTTTTCCGTTCAGGTCTCAGCTCAGATGTCAACTTTTTGGACAGGATCCAGAAAAGTTCCGTCTCTCCACTAACCCAACCTTCCGCTCCCCAGACCCTCCCCACGCTGACATCTTGTTCATCTTCCTAGCAGCTTTCCCATTTTGATCTCCTCACCAGTGAAATAGGCAGCTGGACTCAACAGTTCCTAAAGACCCTTCCTCTAGACATGACTTGAGGACCCTGATAGGTGCTCCACCCCCTTCTCCATCCCCCACACTACCCCTGTAGTTTCCACCGCCTCCCCTGCATCCCTCTTGGGAATAGAATCAGCTTTTCCTTCCAAGGACCACAGCTCCCCACTCCAGTCCCTGTGATGGGTGGGACAGACCATCCCTTCCGGTTCTAGTGGCGCTGAGACCCAAGCCACAGTGATTGGTTCAGGAATGGGCACGTGACTCAAAGCTGAGCCAATCAGAGCCAGGTCCCAGCTTTGTGGCAACATCTGGGAAAGCGGCAGTCCTCTTTAGCACTGTGGATTGCTAAACTGAGGAAGATGGAGCTGTCCTGGGGCATCTCTGACATTAACCCACCTGAGAATAAAGCTGACACAGGAATGACGAGCTGACAGAAGCGACGTCCTAAGAGCAAAGCGGACCCTGCTGTGCATTTCTAAGATCTACCCCATCGCCGAGTCACCTGAGTCAGCAGCTTCCTCCTTTGGCTCAAGCCTGTTGCAATGAGTTGTCCAGAACAAGAACAGCCTGGTGAGAATGTCTGTCACAGCCCACAGAGTGTTTGCTTATTGGCCTAGTGTCCCTCCAGGCTAGGAGCTCCTCATAGCCTTGGGCAGAGCCTCTGGTCTCCGCCCCTCCACAGTCCTGGTCAAGCGAGCAGAGAAGACAGAAAGCTCAGCAACTCCCAGTCTTTAATTGGGGAGCCATTCTGTCAGTCCGAGAAGCTTCAGACTGCGTGATCTGAGCAATTAACCTTTCTGCAGAGGCCAAGGCCAATTACATCCCCGGGGCCATCTGTGACATCTGTGTAACAGACCAAGTACCTCAGCCTGACTGCCTTGGTTTTTATAGGACAAACGTAGCATAATCAATCTCCTCCAGCCCCACTGCTGTTGCCGTGGTCCAAGCCCGTCTTTTCTCCTGGCTGCAGCAGCCTCCTCGCCATTTCCCTTCGGCCCTTCTGGTCCTTCTCCACAAACTCGTTCCCAATGACCTCTGTTGCTTCGTCTGCAGCTTCCCCACACCCCAGCCCTCCAATCCCCCAAACTCCCAGTGCGACAGATTGCAGCCATGGCCCCAACTCTTCACCCCTCCCTGTGTCTGTGTCCTCGGCACTACCCCGCCCCGCCCTGGGGACTTTGGGCTTCACCACGTGATTTGCGTTGACCAATGGGGTGTCAGTGGATGAGCCGCAACCACTTGGGTGCCCTTCTGCTTGCACCTCTATTGTTGCCACAAGGTCGGGCCCCGCGGCAAGAGATGACTGACACATGATGACACGCAGGAGACAACTGACACGCATGACACGTAATTCACATATCACTACCGCAGCAAGAGCTCACTGACACATCCTCCAGAGCGCCTAAACCCCCTTAACCTTTGCAAGGGCTCTTCCCTCTGCCTGGCGGACCTCCCCGTCCCCACTCTGATCTGCAGCTCCTACACATCCTTCGGTACTCAGCTCAAGGGGCTTCCCTGGGGGCCCAGAGCTTAGGACATGCAGCTTCCTCTGAAGAGCGCCGAGGTTTGGTATCTGGTCAGGAAGCTAAGATCCCACGTGCCACGGAGCACAGCCAAAAAATAGGAATATATATATACTCAGTTCAAGCGTCTCATTCAGTGGAAGCTTCCGTAACTTCCTCCTCCCAACCCACCACAAGATAGTTCCCTACTTTGTGCCCTTGCAACACCCCTCTGTTAAAACAGGCTGGAGTCAAGGGCTTCCCCGATGGGCCAGTGGTTAAGACTCCAAGCTTCCAAGCAGGGGGGCTGGATTCAATCCCTGGTCAGGGAACTAAAATCTCATATACTGCACAAAGAAGCCAAGAAAAAAACACCTTGAGTCAGATATTGTGGGTCAAGTCCTAAAGCCATCACTCACCAGCTCTGGGGGCTTTGGACCCATCCCATCACCTTTCTAAACCTCAGTTTCCTCACCTAAAAACTGGGCTGATGAAAATAGTGCCAGCCTAATAGATCCAACCAGTCCATCCTCAAGGATATCAGTCCTGGGTGTTCACTGGAAGGACTGATGCTGAGGCTGAAACTCTGATACTTTGGCCACCTCATCCGAAGAGTTGACTCATTGGAAAAGACCCTGATGCTGGGAGGGATTGGGGGCAGGAGGAGAAGGGGATGACAGGATGAGATGGCAGGATGGCATCACCGACTTGATGGAAATGAGTCTGAGTGAACTCCAGGAGATGGTGATGGACAGGGAGGCCTGGTGTGCTGCGATTCATGGGGTCACAAAGAGTCAGACACGACTGAGCGACTGAACTGAACTGAACTGAACTGAATAGATAATCCACAGGAAGGGCTGACCACAGTGTCTGGAGTACAGATTTAAGTACACAGTACAGCCAGCTGTTGTTATTGTTACCATGGTGCTTATCACATCATGTGTAAAAAGGGAGTATAAAAAAGGCCCTCCATGGGGCAGAACTGTGCAATTATTTAAAAAAAAAAGAGAGAGAGAGAGAGAAATCAGTCCCCCAGGAAGCATGGCTGGGGTCTCAATCTCCCAGGGCCAGGACAATGCAATTATCTGGCTTCCTCATCAAGGCAAGAACGTATTGGGCCCCAAAGTCAAGACCCACACCTTGTTCGCCACTATCTGCCCATGGCCTGGACAATGAAAAGATAGAAAACATATTGTGACCTAAAACCCACCATGACCCAGCTCTAGGTAAGCTGGCACTGCTCATTTTATAAAGAGGACATTAACAGTCCCATTCATTGCCAAGAAAACCAAGGTGCAGGGACTTCCCTGGTGGTCCAGTGGCTAAGTCACCACACTCCCGGTGCCAGGGGCCCGGGTTCAATCCCTGGTCAGGGAACTAGATCCCCCATGCCACAAGTAAGCGTTTGCATGGCCCAACTAAAGATCCTGACATGCGTGTGTGCTGAGTCACTTCAGTCGTGTCTGACTCTTTGCGACCCTACTGACTGTAGCCCATCAGGCTCCTCTGTCCATGGGATTCTCCAGGCAAGAATACTGGAGTGGGTTACCATGNATCCCTGGTCAGGGAACTAGATCCCCCATGCCACAAGTAAGCGTTTGCATGGCCCAACTAAAGATCCTGACATGCGTGTGTGCTGAGTCACTTCAGTCGTGTCTGACTCTTTGCGACCCTACTGACTGTAGCCCATCAGGCTCCTCTGTCCATGGGATTCTCCAGGCAAGAATACTGGAGTGGGTTACCATGCCCTCCTCCAGGGGATCTTCCCAACCCAGAGCCAAGTAAATAAATAAATATTTTTTTAAAAAGGAAAACCAAAATCCGGAGAAGCAACATGAATTCCCCATGATCACAAAGCAATTAAGTGATGTACACCTTTCCATGCCCCTCCTGTCCTGTCCATATTTGGGACAAAGGTAAATGTTGTGATCTCCAAGACAAGTGAGTGCTTTTCTTTGGTATAAATAATAATAATGATCATCATAATAATAGCTAATATTATAAAGTATTTAATACTGGTGCTACTCTAATTGACTTATTTCAACATACTGAATCTTTGCAAAAACCTCTATGACTTTTGGCTGATTCACATTGTTCTATGGCAGAAACCAACACAACACTGTAAAGCAATTATCCTCCAATTAAGAATAAATTTTTTTTAATTTTAAAAAACCTCTATGACAAATTTATGTACCATAATACAAAACAGTTTGAAATAAGGGGGTGGGAATCCTAGAAACTACCAAATGGCCATCAGTGGTAGAACAGATAAATAATTATGGTCTATCTACACCATGGAATGCACCATGGATTAGGAAAACGGGTTAGGCTACACACATCAACATGGATGAATCTTAACATCAAAGTGTCAGCCAGTGACGGAATAACGCACATGCCGTTATTCAACTGATCTGCTATGTATGTACGTGTTCAGTCACTCAGTCGTGTCCAACTCGCTGTGACCTAGCCTGCCAGGCTCCTCTGTCCATGAGAGTTTTCAGGCAAGAATACTGGAGTGGGCTACCATTTCCTCCCCCAGGGGATCTTCCTGACTCAGGGGTCAAACTTGTGTCTCCTAAGTCTCCTGAATTGCAGGTGGATTCTCTACCACAAAGCCATTGGGGAAGCACTTCAACTGATCTGAAGAATAAGCAAAACCATATAATGTATCTTGAGAAAGCAACTTGTGATAAAACTATGAGCAAAGGAACAAGCAAGTGAATGTTAAACAGGGAAGTCAGGAAATAGGTTCTCTTTGAAGGAAGGAGCTGGGACCTGGATTTAGGGCATCCAGGGCTTCAACACTAACAGTAATTTTCATGAAGTTGGTGATTGGCAGGACTTCCCTGGTGTTGCAGTGGCTAAGACTCCGCATTCCCAACTTCAAGCGACCCAGTTTCAATCCCTGGTCAGGGAACACATGCCGCAGCTAAGGAGATCCCATGAGCTGCAACTAAGACCCAGTGCAGTCAGATAAATAAATATTTTTGAAAAGAAATTGGTGACTGGATGTTCATTGCATTTTCATTATTAGTACTTTGAACTTATTTTCATAAATAGTCTTTTGTATCTATTCCAATATTTAATAAAGTCAGGTATTTTTAATAAGGAAAATGATAGGGCTTCCCTGGTGGCTCAGTGCTAAAGAATCCACCTGCCAATGCAGGAGACACAGGTTTAATCGATCCCTGATCCTGAAGGATCCCACATGCCACGGAGCAGCTAAGCTCCTGCGCCACATACTAAGCCTATGCTGTAGAGCCGGCGAGCCGCAACTCCTGACTCTGTCATAGCTGCTGAAGCCCATGCACCTAGAGGCTGTGCTCTGCAGCAAGGGAAGCTATGGCAATGAGAAGACTGTGCACCGCAACTGGAGAGCAACCCTGCTCGTCGCAACTAGGGAAAACCTGCATGCAGCAACAAAGACCCAGCATAGCCAAAATTAATCAAAATAGTGCCGGATAAATGTATTAATGAGTTAATTTTTAAAAAACAAGGAAAACGATAATTAGGGTAAGTTAAAGCAGAGGGAAGGCAATGGCACCCCACCCCAGTACTCTTGCCTGGAAAATCCAATGGACGGAGTAGCCTGGTGGGCTGCAGTCCACGGGGTCGCTAACAGTCAGACAGACTGAGCGACTTCACTTTCACTTTTCTCTTTCATGCATTGGAGAAGGAAATGGCAACCCACTCCAGTATTCTTGCCTGGAGAATCCCAGGGATGGGGGAGCCTGGTAGGCTGCCGTCTATGGGGTCACACAGAGTCGGACACGACTGAAGTGACTTAGCAGCAGCAGCAGCAGGGCAGAGGTTAGCAAACTATGCTCCCTGGGCCAAGCCTGGCCCATGTCTTGTTTTTACAAATAAAGTTTTATTGAAACACAGCCATGTCCATTTGTCCATGCATTGTCTGTGGCTTTCACACTGCAGTGACAAAGGTGAGTAGCTGCAACAGAGACCGTAGGCTCACAAAGCCAATGTTTACTATCCACATATTTGGTATCTGGCCCCTTTGCAAAACATTTTTGCTGAACCCTAGGCTAGAGCAATGAGCAAAACTCACACAATTAATTATTTTCAATGTTCCCCCCCCTTTTTTTAAATTTAAAAGTCATACATGCTCATTGTAAAGATTTTGAAAAATATAGAAGCATGAAAAAAAAAAAACCACTTTTCCATATAAGGTCACCACCCAGCAATAACCATTAGGAAAATTGGGAGATATTTCCTTCCTTTTTTATGCATCTGTACATCTCCCCACTCCATAACAAGAGCACGCTGATTATAAAATTTTGTATCCTGCTGCTTTCACTCAATATCATCTTAGAAGCTTTTTTTTTTCCTGTGTGGCTTAATTACATTCCATTTTTGCCATTATAAGTAATGATGCGATTAGTATCCTTGTACACACATTTTTGTTGACAATATGAAATATTGTCCATATGAAATATTATATAGTCATCCAAAATGAATTCTTCAAGGAATTCTGAATGATATAGAGACTGTCACAGCTGCATTATTTATACCAGCAAAAAGACTGGAAAAAAAGATGAATGGGTGGCAGTGGGAGAATCATTATACGAACTTGGTACATTGTTGGATGGAATATTCTGTAGCTACTAAGAGTGATGAACATAAAGAATGCAAAAATGGCTACCTTTCAGAGCCTCAGTTTCCTCCACTGCAAAGTGGAGATAATACCTTTCAGAGATGTTTTAGGAGGATTAAAGGACATGCTGCTCTGGAAGCACCTAGCACAAAAATAATATGGGACTTCCTTGAGGGTCCACTGGTTAAGACTGCAATTCCAATGCAGGGGGTGAAGGCTCGATCCCTAGTCAAGGAACTAAGATCACACATGCTTCATGAAGTGGCCAAGTAAATACACATTAAAAAAATAGATAAATAATACAATCCATCCATCTAAAATAAAAACAGTATATAAACAGGTAAAAGGATATAATCAGGCTGATAGGTCAGTCCTGCATGCTGCGTGCTCGTGTGCTCTGCTAAGTCGCTTCAATCATGTCCAGCTCTTTGTGACCCTATGGACTGTAGTCTGCCAGGCTTCTCTGTAAATGGGATTCTCCAGGCAAGAATACTGGTGAGGGTTGCCATGTCCTCCTCCAGGGCATCTTCCCAACCCAGGGATCCAACCCATGTCTGTTTTTTCTCTTGCATTGCAGGCAGATTCTTTACTGCTAAGCTAGGAGGGAAGCCCCCAGCTGCTGAATTTCTGAAGATTGCCCCTGGCTACATCCACACCTAAGTGAAAATGACCAGCATCTGGCAGGGACCCGGGCAAAGTGGCAGAAGGCAGTTTTCCAGCTCAACTTTGCAGCCCTGTGATGACTGTTCACATACCATTTGTGTGATAATTGAAGGACTATGATCGCAAATGGGCTTTGATGAGAACCCACCAGCAAACCCAAAGAAAAAAAAGCAAATGGCTCTTGACTACAGACAGAACTGAGCTGCTACTACATAGGTATTGATCGAAGCTGAGACAGACCGAGCTGAGTGACAGGGCGACTCTCTCTGCCCGAGAGGATGTGTGTGCGTGCATGTGTGCACACACACATGCATACATACACACACCAAGTTGGTTTCAAAAACAGGAAGGAAGGAGGGAGGGCTGGGGTGGGGTCTGGATATGGGGCCTGCTGCCAGGGAGGTCTAGTGATTTAGGGAGGGTTTGCCAGACTCCTGTTTCAGTTAAAGAAAGAAATATTTGAAAGCAAAGAAATCCGTGAACAGCAGGAGGCCTTGTGGGGTCACAAATAAAGATCAGTCATACAGGGCAGGGTAGTGAGCAAACAAAGCACAGCAGAGAGTCAACTAACTACCTGGGCTCATAGGCTGCACCAGTCCCCATTCACACCAAGAATATTTACTGAGCGCCCACTATGTGCCAGGCGCTGATCAAGGTGCTGGGAATGTAGCTGCTTCATTCAAAATAGTGAGTCTGCTCTCTTGGGGAGACTGACAATAAACAAGCTTTAGCATTGTCGACTCAATGGACATGAGTTAGAGCAAACTCTGGGAGAAGGACAGGGAAGCCTGGCCTGCTGCAGTCCATGGTGTGGCAAAGAGTCAGACATGACTTAGCAACTGAACAAGAAGTCAATGAATCTTGTAATAACCCATAATGGAAAAGAATCTAAAGCTGTACACCTGAAACGAACACAATATTGTAAATCAACTACGGGTGTGTGTGCCCAGTCGTGTCCTACTCTTTGCGACCTTATGGACTGTAGCTCACCAGGCTCCTTTGTCCATGGGATTCTCCAGGCATGAATGCCGGAGTGGGTTGCTATTTCCTGCCCCAGGGGATCTTCCCAGCCCATAGACTGAACCCACGTCTCTTGCATCTCCTGCTTTGACAAGCAGATTCATTACCACTGTACCACCTGGAGAGCCAATAAATTTTAAAATTGAAAAAGAAAGAAGTAAATGAGATCATTTGAGAGAGGGCCAACCAGAGCAGAGTGGCTGGGGGCACAGACTCTGGAGCCAGGCAGCCTGGGTTCAAATCCTGACTCTGTCACTTCCTAGGTGGGGACGTTGGGCAAGTCATTGAAGTTCTTTGTAGTGAATGCTACCTGTGCTCTTCCCATATCACTGGCTGCCCTAAATGTGGACCACTAAATGTTCACGTGGCTTCACGCTGCCCTCTTCTGCAGATGCCCTTGACCCAATTACAGCCACCTCACCTGGAAGATCATGTTCATTTCCTAACTCTTAAGGCAGCCAATGAGGGGGCAAGGCCCTCCCCTTTGGCTAAAGATGGGACCAGTTCCATGGTGCAGTTTATGCTCCGAAGCTTCCCGTGGGATCAGATTGAAGCCTTAGCAGCTCCCTGTGGGATCAGATTGAAGCCTTAGCAGCATCATGCTTCCTTCACTGCCCTTCTCCTGAAAGTACCTCCTGCATCTGAGTCTGTACCTTAGGCTGTGTTTCTAGGGAACCTAGCTGAAGACACTCATTCTTATCAGTAAATGGAGGCCATAATGGCATTTCTAACTAGGAAACTGTTGAAGACTAAATGAGTCAATATATTTCTTTTTCCCTCTCAAGCTACTGAGATATAATAGACATTATAACATTGTGTAAGTTTAAGATATATAATGTGATGATTTGATATACCTGTGCATGTCCAACTCTTTGTAACCCCATGGACTGTAGCCCGCCAGGCTCCTCTGTCCATGGGATTTCTCAGGCAAGAATATTGGAGTGGGTTGCTATGCCCTCCTCCAGGGGAATCTTCCCAATCCAGGGATCAAACCCACGTCTCTTTTGTCTCCTGCACTGGCATGCAGGTTTTTTTACCACTAGTGCCACCTGGGAAGCCCTTTGATATACACATATATTATGGAATGATTACCACAATAAGGTTAGTATATTTTTAAGGTCTTAGAATAGCACATTATAAGTCCTATCTAAGCATTCGTAATTATTAATGAAAAAAATTGTTCAAAGCAAAATAAGTGTCTAAGGAGTTACATTCATTAGAAGTGTTCAGGGAAAACATCTATGAGGAGGTGACATTTGAGCTATGTTCTGAGTGATGAAAAGGCGTCAACTAAGTGAAGAGCTGGATGAAGAGAAATCCACACACAGCAAGTACAAAAGCTCTGTGGTGAGAAAAAGTCTTGCTAACTGTTTTGTTCCTGTAACAGAAAGGCGGGTGTGCCTGGAACCTCAAAGGGTTTTAAGTAAAGTAAAAAGTTAGTCGCACAGTTGTGTCTGGCTCTTTGCAATCCCAAGGACTGTAGCCTGCCAGGCTCCTCTGTCCATGGAATTCTCCAGGCAAGAGTATTGGAGTGGGTTGCCATTTGTAGGCTAATCTGATTTACACTGCAGATCACTCTGGTTGATAAGAATGGATTTGTTGGCTGCTTAACAAATATGGGCGGCTCGTTTTGTGCAGGGCAGTACACCAAGTATTTGGAAGGAGTCAAAGGTGAACCTCACATCAAGGGGTCGTGTCCAGAAGAGGCAGCGAGGCTTGGCATCAGAACGCTAGAATCTAGGGACTTCCCTGGCGGTCCAGTGGTTAAGAATCTGCCTTGCAAGGCAGGCGATGCGAGCTTGATCCCTGATCAGGGAACTAAGATTCCACATCACATGGGGCCACTAGGTCATCATGCCACGACTACTGATCCCGTAAATGAAGATCCCACATGCAACAGCTGAGACCCAGCACAGCCAATAATAAATAAAAACTTCAATGTATTTTTAAAAAGAACGCTGCAATCTAGAAAGTGCTGCTAGAGAGGGAAAGGAGCCTAGGGGGAGAAGGCTGCTGGACCATAAAATACAGCGGCAGGAATGCAGATATGAAGAGAAAGTGAAGGTGTTCCAGGCAGATGGAACGGAATGAGCAAAGGCACAGAGGTGGAGAAGGAGGAGATGGCTGAGGGAGTTTAAAAGTCCAGTTAACCTAGAACACAGGATGCCTTAATCTTCTGAAGCCAGAGAGAGGAAGTGGAGCCAGACTTTGGGAACTCTTGGGTGCTGGGTAAGAACTTGACCCAAGGCAGTGCAGAACTATTCACAAAGTTTTGAAGAGATGAGTATTAAACCATCTGTTTTCTGCATGCCGAAATACAAAATTCATAACAACTTCTTTTAGTTGAAAGGGATAGAAAATAAAACCCCAATAGGCTTAAACAGAAGAATCATTTATCAGCTGCAAATGTAAAGGCAGGTCTAGCTTCAGGCACGACTGAATTTCAGACCTGGTCCTCTCTCTTATGGCTCCACTTCCCACTTTGTGACTTGGTGGCGGTCCCCAGGCCAGTGGGGCATTGGCAAGTCAGTTCTCAGGGGAAAACGGTCCCTGATTTATGGCAAATACTTCCACTTGAGAGCTTCTTGGAAAGCAAGGAGATCAAACCAGTCAATCTTATAGGAAATCAACCCTAAGTACTCTTTGGAAGGATTGAGGCTGAAGCTGAAACTCCAATATTTTGGCCACCTGATGCGAAGAGCTGACTCACTGGAAAAGACCCTGATGCTGGGAAAGATTGAAGGTAGGAGAAGAGGGTGACAAAATGAGATGTTTGGATGGCATCATCAATTCAGTGGACATGAACTTGGGCAAACTCAGGGAGATGGTGAGGGACAAGCGCTCACAGTCAGACACCACCTGATGACCGAACAACAACCACAACTTCCACTGTGGCTAATTTTGAGCCACCAGTACGGTGCCACTGAATGTCAAGTTGAGAAGAGGTGTAAATGGAGCTCTCGAAGACATCTAAACAGGCCTAGCACACTTAGGCCTATATCCTCCCACCTGCAAATCCGCACGGGAGCCTTCCCCAGGGGTTTCAGCAGATATTTCAGTACATCCCATTAACCTCTGTATGGTCTTAGGCCCATCTCTGTCTTTTTAAAAAATACTTCTTTATTTGGTTGTGTTGGGTCTTAGCTGTGACACTCAGGATCTTTTCCAGTTGTGCTAAGTGCTTAGTAGCTGCGGTGCATGGACTTAGTTGCTCTGAGTCACGTGAGACCTTAGCTCTGTGACCAGGCTCAAACCTGTGTCCCCTGAATTGGGAGGTGGGTTCCCAACCACTGGACCAAGAGGGAAGTCCCATGGGTCCATCTCTTGATCCACTTCCAGGATGGGGGGACTATCTATGATGGCGTAGGCCTGAGTTTCATGCTTCAGCCTCAGCCTCAAAGCACACAGCCTGAACACAGGAAGGGATTGGTATCAAGGAAAAAAATCCAGAGTGTGGTTCCCAGAAGAAGGGATGCTGGGTGTGACTCAAACGTAAAAGATTGCTAAGCTCTCATGAGAAAATAACCATGAAACTCTTTGTAAACTGGGAAACTCTGTGTAACTTTCCTAACCTGCTGGCTATTTTTATTCTTGGTCCGGTGCTCCAAGCTGCTGATACATCTGATTTCAAGGGCCATAAAATGCCATAGGAGACACCTCCGGGAGCGTGTGGTCTTGAGCTGAATGATTCACCACTCCTTTTTCTTTACCCATGGCAGACATGGCGAATGGATCACAGCATTCTCCCCTAGAGCCCGGGAGGTGCTCACAGTCCTTCTCCCCACAGCTGTCCAGGCAGGCGCTACCAAGTGAACAGAGAAGGAATGAAAAATGGAATGCTTTTGTTATCCTTCATCTAGCCCACTTCCATCATGAACCAGCATGGAAACAGACAGAGAGAAGGGTGCAACTGCCCCACTTCACTGAGCAAGTCATCAGCAGAGCGTGGGGACCCCTCGAGTCTTCCAATTTCTAGTTAATCCTGGTAATATCCAAGATGACTCATATGGAGGGATGAGTCAGGGGCAAAGAAAGTTTGAGGGTGTGGAGATATTCAGAGTGGGGATGGCTTCCCACTTCTGTTAGAATAAACTCCAAATTCTTTTTTTTTTTAATGTTTATTTATTTGGCTGCACTGGATCTTAGTTGCAGCATGCAGGACCTTTTAGTTGTGGTATATAGGATCTAGTTCTCGGATTGGGAGAATGGAGTCTTAGCCTCCTGGACCACCAGGGAAGTCCCTCCAAATTCTATAGCATAGAGTTCAGGCTTTCCATAGGCGGTCCCTGCCTTCCTCTCTGATTTCATTTCCTACAAGTCTCCCTTCGCACTCCAGGCTCTGGCCATCCTTTTGTCCCTCAAAACCTGCCAAGCTCAGCCGCTGCTCAATGCCTTTGAGAGATTTCCTCAAGAGGAGACAAAGACCATCACCAGCAGCTCCAGACTAACATCCCACCAGCTTAGCTCACAAATCCTGCAGAAGGAGATCACCCCTTTTCCACTGAGTGCAGCAAAAGCCCCGAGCCTGCATCTCATTAGCCTATTAGCATCCAGACCCCACTGTGGCAGCCAAGAAGATGGAAAACTGACTGGCCAGGCATGGATCCTGAATCCCTGGAGAGCACAGTCAGCCTCACCCTGACCACAAAGACTGACAAGGATGGAGAGGTGGTTGCCCATGGGGAAATTAAAGCACACTGGCAAAGGAAGGGAAGATGGGCATAGACACTCTAGTGGATAATGGAGAGTCTGTGTCATTTGGTTTTCACCTGGAAGGAAGAACTTGAGAAACAGGATGTTTAGATGTTTATTTTCCAGGATCAAGAACAAATGGCTGCAGAGTAAGTGGGTTTATACCATCTCTCTGGATGAGGGTCATCCTACCCCTCATCCCCCTACTCCCTGCAGATGGTATATTCAGAGAGGGCTGCACTGGGGAAATATTGGGGAATCTTGACGGGGGTGGGGGGAGGGGAGGGACATTTTAAGCCATGATCAGAATGTCTTCCTTTGAGAGCTATTGAGGCCTTACGTTATCATTGTACTTGAAAAGGATCACACACAAGAAAATAAAAAAGAGGGAGACAGAGGGGAAGAGCGCTCTCTCGTGTTTTATTTTAAGATACCCCCAAGCCCTGAATAGCCAACATTTGCATCCATGCCCCCATAGCATTCAGACTTTGTGGTGCTATGATCAGTGAGCAATGTCTGACAGGAGCACAGGAGTGGGGAACAGTGGTATGTCTGCTGTGTATTTGCTGACGCTAGTCTACCAACTTTCTTGGACTGTCGCGTGGCTGCCTAAGGCCAAAAAGATTCCCACCTGGGCCTGATCTGTCAGCACACCAGGCTGACTTAATTAAAGTGAGCAGAGTTACCAAGTCATTATTTTACAGGTCTAAAGCGTTTCCAGAAGTCCTTGGGAGCGGGTACCACCTCCGGGGGAACGGCTACCCTGGCTGCGTAGCTTTCTCCCTTTTATCATCTCTCCCACTGCAAGTGTTTTCCCCGTTTGCGAACTGATCTCGGAAAATGGGAATGAGACATGTTTTGCTCACGAAAATGCAGAGCAGCCCGAGGAGCGTGGGCTGGCCACTGGGAACAGCCACCATGCCGGGGAGCCGCTGTTCATCACTGCACGCTCCTGTCACCCTCCCAGCGACAGCCTGCAGGAGCCTTGTGAAGGGCTGAAAAGCCCTCAGGGAACATGTAATTAAATCCCAGAAGATTGCCAGTTCTCCTGCTGCTAAGGGGAGAAAAGAGCAAGGCACAGCAGGCGTGTCCAGACAGAGCTGAGCACAGACAGCTAGCTCGGGCAGGGGCAGCTCGGGCTGCAGGGGCCAAGAGCAGATGCTGTGGGGGAGCTGGGGATACGTTCAGTCACGGGGAACGAGGGGCCAGATGCAAGCAAGGGATTTCTGGCTGGGCCCAGTCTGAGAAGGAAACTGGGTGGGAAGAAATCAGCCCAGGTCCCTACCCATTCTAAAATCCTATAACCCATCAATCTATTAATACCTGGCGAACAAACATTGGCTGTGACCAGAGCCACTTTTCAAAGCATAAATCTGATTGTATCATTCCCTTGCTCCCATCTCAGGTCTGATGGTCAGCTGATATACATCCATTCTGATGGCTCAAATACTAAAATCCTTTCTTTTTGGCCACATCGAGCAGCAGGTGGGGATCTCAGTTCCCTGACCAGGGATCAAACCCACGCTGCCTGCACCGGAAACGGAGTCTTAACCACTGGACTGCCAAGGAAGTCTTGCAGTACTTTCATATCAAATACGTTTATACAGGTAAAGAGTTGCTATCTGGAGCACCACCTCCCCGCCCCCAGTGATCATCCTTGAATATACACTGTCCCAGCCCCTCTCTAAGATCCTTAGTTTTCCCTTCCAAGACTTGCCCCAGCACCTGGCCATGTCTGTTCTTCCACTGGTGCCTGAATGTCATTAAAAAACTTTGAATATCACTCACCACTATTTAAAATCTATAGTCCATGGCTCAAAGGCAAAAAATCCCCTGTGATGCAGGAGACACAGGAGATGAAGGTTCAGCCCCTGAGTTGGGAAGATTCCCTGGAGGAGGAAATGGGACAGAGGAGTCTGGTGGGCTACAGTCCCATGGACAGAGGAGTCTGGTGGGCTACTATCCCAAAGGGTCGCTAAGAGTCGGACACGCCGAAAGAGACTTAGCACACTATGAAGTGAAGTGAAGTGAAAGTCTCTCAGTCATGTCTGCCTCTTTGCAACCCCGAGGATAGTCCATGGAATTCTCCAGGCCAGAATACTGGAATGGGTTGCCGTTTCCTTCTCCAGGGGATCTTCCCAACCCAGGGACTGAACCCAGGTCTCCTGCATTGCAGGCGGATTCTTTACCAGCTGAGCCACCAGGGAAACCTTAGCACACTATGGAGAACCTTAAAAATTGGAAAATTTTGTTCCAATTTTGTATAGAATTCAAAATGGAAATTCTTTAAAATGCTAAAAATAGAGCTACCATATGATGCAGCAATCCCACTCCTGGGCATATATCCAGAGAAAACCATAACTCAAAAGAATGCATGTCCCCCAGTGTTCACAGCAGCACTATTTACAATAGCCAGGGCAGAGAAGCAAACTAAATGTCCATTAACAGAGTAATGGATAAAGAAGACAATGGAATATTATTCAGCCATAAAAAGGAGCTAAATAGTGCCACTTGCGGAGATGTGGGTGGACCTAGAGACTGTCCTACAGAGTGAAATAAGTCAGAAAGAGAAAAACAAATATAGTATAATAACACTTACATGTGGAATCTAGAAAAATGGTACAGATTAACTTATTGGCAAAGCAGAAATAGAGTCGCAGGTGTAGAGGACAAGCTTATAGTTACCAAGATGGGAAGGGGGATGAACTGGGAGATTGGGATTGACATATATACACTGCTGCTGCTGCTGCTAAGTCGCTTCAGTCGTGTCCGATTCTGGGCGACCCCATAGACGTCAGCAGTGAGAGTGAAGTCACACAGTTGTGTCCAACTCCCAGCGACCCCATGGACTGCAGCCTACCAGGATGCATCCTCCATCCATAGTATATACACTACTATATATAAAATAGATAACTAAAGAGAACCTATTTAGCACAGGGAACTCTACTCAGCGATCTGCGGTGACTTAAATGGGAAGGAAATCTAAAAAAAGAGGTGATATATGTATACACATAACTGATTCATTTTTCTATAAAGCAGAAACTAACATATTGTAAAGCAACTATACACCAATTAAAATTTAAAAAAAAACAAAGTCCAAAGCCTTTCATCTGACATATTATTTTATACTCTCACTCCTACTAACTTTCCCAGCCTTATCTCCCACAACACAATCACCATGAACTCCAGCAACATGAATTCCGCATTATTCCCCAAGCAAGACAAAACAAGGCAAAATCTCCCTACTTAGATTTCTGTCTCCCTCATCTTTCCTTCAAAACTCCTATTCATCCTTCACAAGCCTTCTCAATTGTGCCCTAGGTCATATAAGCGGGGACTTCTCCGATAGCTCAGTTGGTAAAGAATCCTCCTGCAATGCAGGAGCCCTGGGTTTGATTCCTAGGTTGGGAAGATCCCCTGGAGAAATGAAAGGCAACCAACTCCAGTATTCTGGCCTGGAGAATTCCATGGACAGTACTGTGGGGTCACAGAGTCAGACACAACAGAGGGACTTTCACTTCATATAAGTGAGTTACCTGCCAGTTGAGAAACTGGCTTGATCACTTGGATTCTGCTGCTGCTGCTGCTAAGTCACTTCAGTCGTGTCCGACTCTGTGACCCCATAGACGGCAGCCCACCAGGCTCCCCCATCCCTGGGATTCTCCAGGCAAGAATACTGGAGTGGGTTGCCATTTCCTTCTCCAATGCATGAAAGAGAAAAGTGAAAGTGAAGTCGCTCAGTCTGTCCGACTGTTAGCGACCCCNACCAGGCTCCCCCGTCCCTGGGATTCTCCAGGCAAGAATACTGGAGTGGGTTGCCATTTCCTTCTCCAATGCATGAAAGAGAAAAGTGAAAGTGAAGTCGCTCAGTCTGTCCGACTGTTAGCGACCCCGTGGACTGCAGCCCACCAGGCTCCTCCGTCCATTGGATTTTCCAGGCAAGAGTACTGGGGTGGGGTGCCATTGCCTTCCCCGCACTTGGATTCTGCTCTGTGTTTAATCAGATTTCTGTCTTGATTTCTTTTCCAAGATCCTGCTTTGGTGATGTGTCTTAGACTATAGCCCTCTCCTAAGATGAAGACTCTGCCTTTATCATACCTGTCACTTTTTTTTTTTTTTTTTTGCAGCAAAAGACAGGAAGGGAAACCAAAGCATCAGAATGTCATGGTATCCAATTACTCAAGTCAACCCCATAAAGACCACCAGAAGAGTATTTTCTGCCTTCCCTCCACCCACTATATCCTCTAATCAGCTGTGCTGATGAGCAGAACATATAAAACAAATCTATCAACATTACATTTATTTACCCTTGTTGTGACCGTGCCTGTACACATCTCCTTTATCCATCACCCATCCTTTCCACCCTGAAAATGACTTATTTCTCTCTCCTTTACATTACTCTAGTCCCCCCATCTCTCTTGGGCACAAGAATGTCAAAACTGCAGTTTTCTCCTCTTTATCATGCCTGTGTCTCCAAGTATCTTGCTGCACAAGACATTTGTCTATTTCCATTGATCCAATACATTCTATTTCTCCCAACAAAACATGCCTATAAAATACTTTCCAACACACATGCCCATATAACTATACTTTTTTTCCTTCACATACCTATAACCAAATACCTTTTATATACTTACTATTTAACAAGTAGAGGAGATTGGCACCCAATTAACATTGCCCATCAGTTCTAGGGGAATATGGGACTGTCTGATGCAAATGCTGGCCTAGATTCCCAGTCTCTGTGAGTCTCTAGGTCCTTTCCTCTGTTCACTCTGCACTCTGCTTTCCCTGTGACTCAAGCCTTCAGCACTGCCCACTGGACAGCTCCCCAGCACCAATTACCCCAGGATTCAAAATCCAAGGGTAGATGGCACTCAATCCTACACACCAGCCTTCTCTTCAAACACAGACAGATGGAGATATCCCATATTTATCCTCTTGAATCTCCTCATCCCCCCTCATTCTCCACAACTGATTCAACATATAATCATTTAAGCATACTCTTTGCATACACAGATCTGACAAATTGGACCAGTATTTACTTGCTGGATGAAGCCTAGCAAGTAATGGGGGATGGGCTGGACATGATCAACAAGCTTTGCTCCGCTGCCTCTGGCTAGGATTAGGCTCTGTGTGGCATTCAGCACACCACAGCCATCTGGGCAGCTCTTGTTTAGCTCCCATCTCTGTTCCTGTGCCCCCAAGAAGCTCCAGACACCTGCCAGGATAAGCACCACGTCTCACTTCCACATTCCTGATACACTCACCAATGCCCTGCCCTATGGCAAATGGGGAAGACTTCCAAAATCCACAGTACATGGTATGCTACAGGAAAGTTCCAGAAGACCAACAGCAAATACTATCATGGAAACCATTTGTCCCGGGACATTCAGAAGGAGTGTGATGGTGGCTAAGAGCACAAATTCTGGAGCCCAGCTATCTGTGTTCAGATCTTGGCTACCCCCCTTATCAGCTTTGTGATCTTATGCAAATTACCTAACCTCTCTTAGCCTCAATCTCCTCCAAGTAAAATAGGAATAGTACCTTCTTGTTATTATAAATATAAAATAAAACATATAGTCTAAATTTATATTTATAAAATGTTTAATCTGTAGGAGCAAGATTATACATATATGTGAATATACACCTATGTATATATACAGAAATACATAAATATATCATTATATATATTATGTACTTAGTATATACCATATACACTTACTGAACCCTGCAAACAGTATTATATATCATTATAGTATACTATATACTATCCTTTATAGAGTATATTTAGTATAATGAATATGTATATGTGGGGCTTCCCAGGTGGCACTAGTGGAAGATAATCCACCTGCCAATACAGGAGACCTAAGAGATGCAGGTTCAATCCCTGGGTCTGGAAGAGCCCCTGGCGGAAGGTATGGCAATCCACTTCAGTATTCTTGCCTAGAGAATCCCATGGACAGAGGAGTCTGGCTGGCTAAAGTTCATAGGATCCCAAAGAGTCAGACACGACTGAAGCAACTTAGCATGTGTACATGCACACGCGCGTGTGTGTGTGTATCTGTTCACACATTACTAAAGGTAGCATGAAGTGGAGGTAGAAATGAACAAATTTACTACTGTAAGAGTTATCCTCATTTAAATTATTTTCTTCTAACCTTTTTCCATTTGCACACATTTTGTATCATGCTGGACTTAGAGTTTCGTGTTGAGTTTTGGGCATAAGGAATGTGACAGGGACTTCCCTGGTGGTACAGTGAATAAGAATCTGCCTGCCAACAAAGGAAACATGTGTTCACCCTGGTCCAGGAAGATTACACAGGCCATGGAGCAACTAAACCCATGTGCCACGACTACGGAGCCCAAGCGCTAGAGCCTGAGGACTGCAGCTACAGATCCTGTGTGGGCAGAGCCTGTGCTCAGCAACGAGAGAAGCCACTGCAGTGGGAAGCGTGTACGCCCCCAGCGAAGAGCAGGCCCCGCTCCCCCAACTCAAGAAAGCCCACACACAGCGAAGAAGACCTGGCTCAACCAAAAGTTAAAGAAATAAAATGCTAAAAAGAGTGTGACAAACACTGTTTCATGTGACTACACAACCTGAGAGTTCCTTTTTAGTGGCTGTATAATATTCCGAAGAGCCAAGAGACCTGGATTGATTTAGCTATTGCCCTTATATCTGATAGGGTGCTTTAGGGTGCAAGTAATAAGAAGCCCTGATTCAACTGCTTTAAACAAAAAAGGGCTTTTCTTAGCTCACATAAAAGAAAACCTTGGAAGGAAAGCATCTCTGGGGTTGATTAATTTGACAGCTCAACAATCTCATCACAGAATCCTTTCTATAGTTATGTTCTGCCACCTGCAGATGATGAATTGTCCTAATTTTGACCCTGACGATCATAACGTGACTGCAGTGATCCAGGCTGAAACGGAAGAAGGGGCTGACTTTTTTTCTTTCTTAAGAGTAAGAAAAGCTTTCCACAATCGCCCAGCAGAACTGGTTTACACACCTACTTCTAAGCCAACCACTGCCAAGTAGATGGGCTCACCTTGTTGATTTAGACCAGCTGGGTTTCATTCCAAGGCTGGGGATACAGGGTCACATTCCCCAAGAGTGGATACATGTGAACAGCTGAGCAGAAAACAAATTCCTTTGGAAGGAGGAGAGTAGGGCAGACAGATATTGGGGAGACAGCTAACAGTATATGCCTTGTTCATTGTTTGTAAGCTTCACTTACATCCAACTTGAAGGAACAATTAAGTCTGAGTAACGGGATTAAAATGTTTAAAGGAGGTGACATTGGATATGGGCTTTGAAGGATGTGTAAATGTCAACAGTGCGGGAGGAGCCAACATTTCTGGTTGAAGTTCCAGCATGACTACAGNTGTTTGTAAGCTTCACTTACATCCAACTTGAAGGAACAATTAAGTCTGAGTAACGGGATTAAAATGTTTAAAGGAGGTGACATTGGATATGGGCTTTGAAGGATGTGTAAATGTCAACAGTGCGGGAGGAGCCAACATTTCTGGTTGAAGTTCCAGCATGACTACAGTCAAGGGGCAATAAATTGTGGGACATTCTCCAGGAAGAATGAATGTCCCAGGGAAGCTGCGATGTCAGGTGATAGAAGTGAGAAGGGTGGAATGTAAGGCTAGATTGAGGCCAAATTGGAGTAAATGTTTAAATGCTAGCTGAAGCCTGCTGGACTCAGAGTTTGGAGGTCATGGGAAGTCACTGAATGTTTCAGAGAAGAGACACAGAAAAGCTGAACTTTAAGGGGAAAAATCTGGGTGTAGATATAGAATGCACAGCAAAGGAGGGGTGGCTGAAGGGAGACCAGTTGAGAATGAGCTGCAGTCATCCAAGGGTAATATTACAGGTTCCCCCGGGGCAGCACTCGTGAGAGGGAGGTGAGAGGGTCCACTCATCCAGAGGCAGGGGCCACAGAGCCAGCAGTGCCTGCATGTTGGGACAGGGGCCAGGGGGCAGCGGGTGAGGAGAATGAATGATGGGATCATTAACCAAGCCAGCAGAGAAGCAAAGATGAAGAATATGACCCCGCCTGTGGCTTGCACAGAGTCCTGGGTTTCCAGGCTACGTGCCAACACCTCGGATGGTGAGAGCAGAGAAGCCCAGGAAATCCAAACAAAAATGCATCGATGCCAACATCAGAGGGTAAAGGGGGAAACTAGCTGAATGAAATGGTGTGCGTGTTGTCAAAATTCCAGAGGCAACCTCCGTGAAAGTTTTTCTGCATTAATTGAAGTGGGGCTTCTAATTGGATTTCAATAAAATGGGCTTCACAAATGGGAAATAGAGAAAAGAAATGACAAAGCCTAATCTATTAATACAGTTACGGTTCCATTTTCTCCAAGGAAAGGCCCTAAACATTAGATTGTAAGCGTGGGGAGCTATCACTGAAGGGTTCCGCAACCACCTGACCACAGTCTGGACTCAGTCCTGGTTTTATAGCGTGTGGGAGGAGTTATCCATTTATTTGTTCCTTCCTGCATCCACAAACATTTATTAAGTCCATGCTACGTGTCAGGCTAGAAAACAGAGCCATTAGGAGGTTACCATAGTCCCTTGCACAGCAAGAAGATCAAACCAGTCCATCCTAAAGGAAATCAACCCTGAATACTCATTGGAAGGACTGATGCTGAAGCTGAGGCTCCCATACTTTAGCCACCTGATATAAACAACTGACTCCTGATTGGAAAAGACCCTGATGCTGGGAAAGACTGATGGCAGGAGAAGGGAGAGACAGGGGATGAGATGGCTGGATGGCATCACTGACTCTATGAACATGAGTTTGAGCAAACTCCAGGAGATAGTGAAGGTCAGGGAAGCCGGGCATGCTGCAATCAGGCGGTCACAAAGAGTCAGACATGACCGAGCAACTGAACCACAACAATAGTCATCTGGTGAGCAGAGCTGGAGGGTTGCCCGAGGGGGTGGCTCAGTGCAGCGGTCAAGGGCTTTGGGTCTGGGTGCAGTCTCTGACATGTTTCTTAATCCTTCTGAGCCTCAAGTTCCTCATCTGAAAAGGGAAGATAGTAATCACAGCCAGCTCACTGGATTGTCACGATCATCAAATGGTAGATAATCACCCGAGTGCACAGTGTGCATTTCACTGATGCCAGCCTTCTGGGCTGCCCTCTTATTCCTCAGTCGTCACCATAGATGGCATGACTTCCAGCTCACTGCTTCTCCACTAGGATTCCCCGTCAAAGCACTGCGTCAGTTTATCTTCTATTCATCTGCACTGGACTGACCGTGAGCTCCACTAAGGCAGAGACCATTACTTGGACCATAGCTCTGTCCTCCTTCAGTCCACTCTCCACATGGCAGTCAGGGGATCTTTGGAAAAGGCAAATCTGACCTTGTCATTTCCTTGTTCAGTCGCTTAGTTGTGTCTGACCCTGTGACCCCATGGACTGCTGCATGCCAGGCTTCCTTGTCCATCACCAACTCCCAGAGCTTGCTCAAACTCATGTCCATTGAGTCAATGACACCATCCAACCATCTCATGCTCTGTCATCCCCTTCTCCTCACACCTTCAGTCTTTCCCAGCATCACGGTCTTTCCAAGGAGTCAGCTCTTCATGTCAGATGGCCAAAGTATTGGAGTTTCAGCTTCAGCATCAGTCTTTCCAATGAATATTCAGGGTTGATTTCCTTTAGGATCGACTGGTTTGATCTCCTTGCAGTCCAAGGGTGTTGGTCTTCCCCAACAGTTCAAAAGCATCATTTCTTTGGCACTCAGCCTTCTTTATGGTCCAACTCTCACATCCGTACAGGACTACTGGAAAAACCATAGCTTTGACTAGACGGACCTTTGTCAGCAAAGAGATGTCTCTACTTTTTAATATGCAATCTAGATTTGTCATAGCTTTTCTTCCAAGGAGCAAGCATCTTTTAATTTGTTCCACCAGAATCCTTCCACAGTTTCCCTTACTGCTGAGATGGAAGAAAGGTTCCTCGCCATGGACTGACTCCAAGACCCTGTGCAGCCTGCCCCTCCTGTGTGTTCACACTCACCTGCTCTCTGCTCCCACCACACTGGCCTTTTGCAGACATCCTCCCAATGCCAAGTTCATTCATGCCACAGGTCCTTTGCTCATGCTTCTCCCCTGCCTTTGACACTCTATCCCTCCTTTACCCTCACGAAGCTCCTTAGTTGGCTTACACCTGTCCTTCAGCCCACCAGTCACCTTCTCAGAATACCCTCTATGACTTCCCAGTCTAGGGGAAATCGCCCCAGGACAGCCACAGTGGAGAATCAGTGCCTTATCATAATGTCCTCAATGGGCAAGTCATCATCTTATTCATGTTTGTCCCTTCCACTAAACTATAAGCTCCATGCGGGCAGGAAGTTTCCCCAAGCATGCCTCACAGTTCCTAAGAAAGTAGACCCTCAACAATACTTATTCTGTGGGTGAGGATCATCACTGCAGTCAGCGTGCACCAGGTCCTCACATACACCATCCAATTTCATTCTCACAAAAATGCTGTCAGCTAATAAATCCCTATTAGCCCCACTTCACAGATGGGGAAACTGAGGCCCAGAGGGCAGAATCCAGGTCACAAAAAGAGTGGCTTCCCTGGTGGCTCAGTGGTATAGAATCTGCCTGCCAATGCAGGAGACATGGGTTCGATCCCTGATTTGGGAAGATCCCACATGCCTCAGAGCAACTAAGCCCATGCAGTGCAACAAGAGAAGCCACGGCAATGAGACGTCCACGCACCGCAACTGGAGAGCAGCCCCGCTCTTCAAAGCGAGGGGAAACCTGCTCGGCAACAAAGATCTAGCACAGCCAAAAATAAACAAATAGATCAAGTTATTTTTAAAAATCACATAGAGAAGCAAGTCCCAGAAGGTGGATTCCAACCCCAGACATATGACTCCAGGACTTTCTTCTTATGCAACCCAGTCCATCTCCTCAGGATATGGTAAAAAATAACAAATGTGAAGCTGTCGCCCCTTAGGGGGCGCTAATTACGTGTCTGACTCGCTCTTTCCCAGCCTCTTCACCCCGTGAGCCTGGTTCTAAGGAAAATGAAACCCTCGTGAGTGGAGAAAAAACAAAACCAAGACCAGGGCTCTGTGTATCAGGTCCGTGGCGCACCAGGCAGAGGCGTCTAACTGGGCTCTGTTCAGCCGATCTGGAGCTTCTTGCTGACATCCGGCTGCTGGTGGTGGAGGGCATGATAAAGACCTGGGTCAGAGAGCCCTCGGAGTGGCCCTCAGGCCGGACAGCGCGACTTTAACCTCAGTGGCTTTGATGCCCATCAGAAGCACGCTCAGCTGAGGTTCAAATTGATGACCGCCATCCCAGAAGACCCGGACACCTGCCCGGAGCTCAATGCTCAATTTAATACAAGCCAGAGACTGGCTAAGAGGTTTCGAGTCTGGTTATGTATTTCTGTCCCTTTTAACTTTCTTCCTTTTGAACTGGGAGACTGAAAAATCTTTAATAATCACAGAATGATAACACATGGAGGGAATTAAGGTGTGGGGACCCAGAAAAGTGGTTCTCAGTTCTGGCTGCCAGAGAAGCATTTTAAAAATAACAATGTTGGCGTCCCACTTCGGACCTGAATCTATCCAGGTGGGGCTCAGATACCTGTATTTCTTTTTTTTTTTTAATAGTTCAATTTACTCAATTGTAATTGAAGGATAATTATTTTACAGTATTGTGTTGGTTTCTGCCAAACATCAACATGAATCAGCCATAGGGATACCCTGTTCAAGAGGGAGGGGACCCATATTTCTTAATATCAGGTGCTTTTAACCTACAGCCAGACTTGAGAACCATTGCCCAAGAGGTTAAGGGCTCCCTGGAGGAGGTGACAGAGGATATCCCAGTGGATTCGCCCAGCCCATTCTCCTTTCTTCTGCTAACAGTTGCCTGGTTTTCCTTATCCCTCTGCCACCCTTGCCCTGTGGTTTGGGACAGTCTCACCGCTGGCCCCAAGGATGGTCACATGACCCAAACCTGGCCAATCAGAGTTTTCCATCTCCCTAGCGACAGTGATTGATTCATAAAGGGCAAGTAGCTCAAGTCATCCCACAGAGAAATAACCTGGGGGTTTTTGCGGGTGCTGCTGACATAGAAAAGCCGTCTTTCCTCTGGGGTTGCTCTGTATGGACCCTCCAGCAGTCACTGGGCCACCTCCTGGAAGGCACTGGCCTTATAATAAAGTCACAGCAGAGGAACTGCAAACCAGCAGCTGAAAAGAAGATAGATTCCAGAAACGTAGCGTGAGTCCTGGATCCAGCCACGCTCGACACTGGTTTTTCAAGTTCCTTGGGCGACAAAATCTCCTTTTTCCCTTCAGCCTGCCTGAGTTGTGTTTCTGTCGTATATCTGTGTTTAAAAGTCTTGATGGCTGGAGTGGGGACTGGTCTGTCTGCTCCATGGTGAGCTTGGTGAGGTAAGGCTGTGGACCACACTCCATCTCACATGCCCAAGGCACCCAGCCCAAAGAGAGAGGAAGAGGACTGCGTGGGCAGGGTCCCATCTCTCTGCTCTCCTCCATCCTGCTCCCTTTTTTTCCTGCTCTTGTGGGTCTCCTACAGCCCAGACCACACCCCAAAAAAGATCTTCTGTGATGAAGCAATAGCCAAACCCTGCACAGCTGGCCACCCCGACATGTACGTGACTTACTGGGTACCCTGTGCTACATATTAGAGATGAGGGTTTGAGCCCCACTGCACCTCTTGACCAGGGCTGGAACTTGCATGCCTCCAAGAATGAGGGTCTCCTTATATTCTACACCCAAGGTCCCTAGGTGTCAGGGGCTACTCTTAATACTTATTTGTAATGCCTTCTGACACCCCACAGTTGGTCCCCTCGTCCCCTTTGGGCCTTTATTCAAATAAGTCTTCCTCCATCGCCCTATTTGCAAGTGCAACTACCCTGCCCCATTTCCCGCCTTAGCACTTAACATCACCTAAACACACCACACAATCCATTTCTTGTCTGATTCCACACTAGAAGGTGAGCTGCAGGAAGATAAATTGTTTTCCTTTTATTCACTGCTGTTTCCCAGAGCTTAGCATATGCCCAGCACATAGTAGGTGCTCAAGCAATGTTTGTTGATTGAATGAATGAGTTCAGTCTTTACAAGGTTCTATTATCATTCCCTAGGTGATACTATAGTCTTTCACCCCCACTGCACACAGTAGGTCCTCAACCGACATGGTTGATATGGTTCCAAAATGTTATTTTCATGATTTCCACAGCACCCTGAGAAAGAAGTGTTTGGGGGTGCCTCTTGGTCACTCATAAAACAGCAAGTAAGATGAAACAGCTGCTTCTTCATTCGGGTTCTTCACAGGGCCAAACGAGGGACGCTAGGAGTCCTGTCTCAGAGCTGCTGGAAAAGGTTAAACCATGGATGCCACCGGGACAAAGCAGAGGAGCCCGGACCCGTTTCCAGATGAAATCGCCTGCTGTGTCCACTGAGGACTCAGCCACATGGATGCCCTGCCCAGCGTGTCCAAGCAGGTAATCTGCAGGCCACTGGGCCCAGCCCAGCCCCCTTCCCAGCCCCTCCGCTCCTGGCAGAAAGCACACAGTATGAAGGATATGAAGAGGCCGCTTCCAGAAGCGGAAACTCAAACCCGAGGGGCACGTGAAGAGACACTCAGACGCATTACTAATCAGAGAAATGCAAATTAAGGCAACGAGACATGACTTTATGCTTTCTACTGATTACACAGGTAAACATTTAGAGAGCTGCCTGATACCCGGATGTGAGTCTGGATGATACAACGTAGGGAGTGTAGGACCCTCCAGCGGCGGCTGGTGTTAATTTTGCAAATTAAGTATACCTTACCTGATGCCCCGCAACCCTGCTCCTGGGTGTATACCTCAAGAACATTCCCACTTAGGTCCTTACGAAGACAGACCTCCAGATGTTCTTTGCAACATCATTTGTGATGAAACAACCTTAGTGTCCATCTCTAAGAGAATAAATAACACACCGAGGAGATGCTCAAGGTGGAATATCAGGCAGATGCTGGACTAGGTGTGCACACAGCCACAGGGATGGATCTTAAACACATGGTACTCAGTGGAAACTTAAGAAACAAAGTGAGGTCTATAATGTATACTGCAATCGACTGGATTACTGTTCAGCCAACATTCACACCCCTTTCTTTTGGGCAGAACACACTTCCCCACCCTGCTAACTTTAGCCCTGGCTATGGGAAAGATACAAGCATCTGAATGCCGAGGTCCAAAGGATAGCAAGAAGAGATAAGAAAGCCTTCTTCAATGATCAATGCAAAGAAATAGAGGAAAACAACAGAATGGGAAAGACTAGAGATCTCTTCAAGAAAATTAGAGATACCAAGGGAACATTTCATGCAAAGATGGGCTCGATAAAAGACAAAAATGGTATGGACCTAACAGAAGCAGAAGATATTAAGAAGAGGTGGCAAGAATACACAGAAGAACTGTGCAAAAAAGATCTTCATGACCCAGATACTCATGAGGATGTGATCACTAATCTAGAGCCAGACATCTTGGAATGTGAAGTCAAGTGGGCCTTAGAAAGCATCACTATGAACAAAGCTAGTGGAGGTGATGGAATTTCAGTGAAGCTGTTTCAAATCCTGAAAGATGATGCTGTGAAAGTGCTGCACTCAATATGCCAGCAAATTTGGAAAACTCAGCAGTGGCCACAGGACTGGAAAAGATCAGTTTTCATTCCAATTCCAAAGAAAGGCAATGCCAAAGAATGCTCAAACTACCGCACAATTGCACTCATCTCACATGCTAGTAAAGTAATGCTCAAAATTCTCCAAGCCAGGCTTCAGCAATATGTGAACCGTGAACTCCCTGATGTTCAAGCTGGTTTTAGAACAGGCAGAGGAACCAGAGATCAAATTG
>SJYX01018828.1:338916-355923 GCA_006410675.1 Oreotragus oreotragus | reverse complement strand
TTTTCCTGTGGTCATGTATGGATGTGAGAGTTGGACTGTGAAGAAGGCTGAGCGCCAAAGAATTGATGCTTTTTAACTGTGGTGTTTGAGAATACTCTTGAGAGTCCCTTGGACTGCAAGGAGATCCAACCAGTCCATTCTGAAGGAGATCAGCCCTGGGATTTCTTTGGAAGGAATGATGCTAAAGCTGAAACTCCAGTACTTTGGCCACCTCATGCGAAGAGTGGACTCACTGGAAAAGCCTCTGATGCTGGGAGGGATTAGGGGCAGGAGGAGAAGGGGACGACCGAGGATGAGATGGCTGGATGGCATCAGTGACTCGATGGACGTGAGTCTGAGTGAACTCCAGGAGATGGTGATGAACAGGGAGGCTTGGCGTGCTGCGATTCATGGGGTCGCAAAGAGTCGGACACGACTGAGCAACTGAACTGAACTGATGTGACTTGTTTTGTCCACTGGAATACAGGCAGAAGTGACCATGTACCATTCTTCAGCCAAGAGTTAAGAGGCATCACAGATTTCCTTTCCTTTCTTTTTTTTTTTAGGATTTTCTTTCTATTCTTGATGTTTTGCATCTGCAAATGGGATATTTATTTAATCTTATTGAAGTATAGTTTATTTACAATGTTATATTAATTTCTTCTATACAGCAAAGTGACTCAGTTATATATATATATTATTTTTCATATTCTTCTATTATGGTTGTCACAAGATACTGAATATAATTCTATGTGCTATACAGTAGGACCTTGTTGTTTATCCATCCTATATATACCAGTATGTCTATGCTAATCCCAAACTCCTAATCCATCCCTCCTCCACCCCTCCTCTTGGCAACCACAAGTCTGTTTTCTGTGTCTGGCATCACAGATTCCTCTCAACCCTCCTGCGTTTCTGCCGTCGCCATGAGAATATCCTCTGTGTAGACGCTGGCCCCAGCATGACAAGACAAGCCCAGAACAGACCTGAAACCAAGGCACAGCCAGGACCCAAGCCCAATTAGCCCAGAACCCGCAGCAGCCACCCCACCCAACCCTCATACCCGCGAGCAAGCAAAATAAAGCTGGTTTTTATAAACCATTGAGTTTGGGGGTGATTTGTTATAGTACAGCCTTATTGCAGAAATAGTAATACGCATACTATTTATATAAATGTAAAGGATGCAGAAAGTGACACATTTGTAAGAACATATACAAACATAAGCGCTTTAAACAGAATGGAGGGTTGCCAGTATGGAAGGGAGAGGAATGGGAGGAGGGAACAGGGGAGAAAGAGAAATCAAACCACCAGTTAGATACTCTCATGGACCACTGAGGGTTGGGGCCTTGACCAGAATGGAAACATCAGCTTAATCTTTTTCCCGGAGTTTCTGCCTCACCAAAGTCAAGTCCAGGAGGGCAGGGACCTAAAATAATCTTGGGAGGGTCCCCAGTTGGTGCCCAGTAAAGACTCCTTGAACCAACAACTAAGATAAAAAAATCTGAAGCCTTTTTAACTTTCAGAAACCCAGAACCTCTCTTCCAGAAGAAAGGTTCACACAATTTTGTCAGAATGTGTGACTCAAGTGACTGGAGGGAGGGTCTTTGTCACCTACCTGGCAGGTCTCAGAGAGGTTCAGAAACAAGTTCAAGGTCCCCTGGGAGCTGGCCCTGCATGGTGCCAGATTCTGCTGGAGGAGAAAGCCCTATTTTGAGCCCCACCCATGGTGCTCCTCCCACTGGCATGAGTGCAGGGAGGGAGAAAGGCCAGGGCTGAACTAAATTAAATCTTCCTCACCTTCGCAGCTAGTTTATTTGTCAACTTCAGTCCTAAAGGAATGTTGATGAGAACTCCACAGGGAATAATGAGGCAGCAGAGGGGGAGGTAAGTGGCAGCCAAGGAGGCAGGGAGGCCTTCCGAGCCCAGTGGGTCGCCAGGCCTTTGTAAGGGCCCCTCCACCTCCAGCCTGTGTGTGTGTGTGTGTGTGTGTTCAGTTGCTCAGTTGTGTCCGACTCTTTGCGAGTCCATGGACTGTAGCCCGCCAGGCCCCTCTGTCCATGGGATTCTCCAGGCAAGAATACTGGAGTGGGTTGCCATACCCTTCTCCAGGACATCTTTCCAACCCAGGGATCTAACCCACGTCTCCTGCATCTCTTGGACTGGCAGGTGGACTCTTTATTATTAAACCACCTGGGAAGCCACCTCCAACTTATTTAATTCTAAATAAACCTCAGGAAGGAAGGCCCTTGAGGTGCAGAGAGGGAAGGAAGGCTTAAGTGAGCTGTGACTTTCATTTCAAAGGAAACTAGATTCGGAAGAGAGACAAAGGTAGAGGAAACCCGGAGCAAATGACTTGGAAACCACCACAGAGCTGGTTCTGGAGTCCAGGTAGCTCCAGGGTTAAACACTGATGCTGTCATTTTGCAGCTGTGTGAGTGTGAGCAGGGCGAACAGCCTCTCTGAGCCTCAGTTTTCCTGTGTGAAGAATGGGGACAAGAATTGTCCCTATGTTGTGGGGCTGTTGGGAGAATTCAGTGAGATGGTCTGTGCACAGAGCCTGGCTCAGCAGAGCCTCCAAAATGCAGCTCTGATACTGGCTCAGCTCCAGCTGGGCGCCAAGCACTGTGCCGGATTCGACGCCGAATGAGGCAGGCGAGGCTGCGCCCACATGGATCTCCAGGTGTTTTGGAAACAAGACAGAAAAGTAAAGGCATCTGACAAGATCATTTTAGGGATTTGCAGAAGTGGTAAATCAGAGTGATTAGAGATGGGGGGAGTCCGTTTCAGACAAGCTGGCAGGACAAGACTTCTCCGAGGAAATGACATCTCTCGTTGAGGTGAGACCATAAACTGGAAAGACGGCCACGTGGGAAGTGCTGGTATAAACAGGGAGCAGGAAGAGGCTCCCACTCCCACCGCAAACAGCGCCCCTATGCCCTGGGAAGGGCAGCTAGGAGGGCTGCTGAGATAGGCCCCACCCACCGGTTCTTTGAAAGCATACCTGGCCCCGCCTCCCCAGCTTCTTACAACCTATTGGAGGAAAGGAGGGCTTCAGAGTCAGCAACGGGGGCGGGGCTCTACTTGGGCTTTTATTCCCAGTGCCACCTGGAGTCCAGGACACAGGGCTCTTTGGGGCTCTTTCTACCCTGATTTGGGGCTCTTTCTACCCTGAATTTGTCCGGCTCTCTCTGAGAGACAGACCTCCTCTCAGACCCTCCCCAAGCTCCCCCAGAGTTCGGAGAGCTTGCTGCTTCCAATGACACCTCTCTGCCTAGGGGTAGCTATGAATCAGTTTCCAGAGTTCAGATCAGATCTGCCATTGCTGGTTCCATTGCTGACCCTCTGGTGGCCTCCAGGATAAAGACCAAGCTTCTTGATATGACATTTGAGGCTTGTGGCAACCTAGTCCTGCTGACCCCTCTAGCCTGGCTCCTCACTGCTCCCAGACTGTTGGTGTCCAGCTAGACCCATTAGCTGCTGCAGACAGAACAGGCCATGGGCATCTGTTCTCAAATTTGCACATGCTGCCAGACTTCCCTGGTGGTCCAGTGGATAAGAATTCGTCTGCCAATGCAGGGGGCACGGGTTTGATCCTTGGTCTGGGAAGACTTCACATGCCTTGGGGCAACTATGCCCCCATGCCACAACTACTGAAACCCATGCCCCCAGAGCCTGTGCTCAGAAACCAGAGAGCAGCCCCCCTCCCTGCAGCTAGAGAAAGCCCATGAGTGTCAATGAAGACCCAGCGCAAGCAAATAAGCAAATAATTCAACATTAAAATATGAAATTTGCACATGCTAGACTTCCCCGGTGGGCCGGTGGTTAAGATTCTAAGCTTCCACTGCGGGGGGCACAGGTCAATCCCTGGTCAGGGAAGTTCTGCATGCCTCACGGTGCAGCCAAAACTAAAAAATTCTACATGCTGATCCTTTCAGCTGAAATGTCTTTCCCTGCCCTAACCATGTAGCCTGCAAGACGCATCAAGATGGTACTGCTCAGTAACCCCTACCTGATCATCTGATCCCTCCCCCAAGCACGGTCACATGTAGTCTAGGACCCACGGATCAACCCCACCCACTCAGGACCCCATCAGACTTTCACCCAGGGGCCCGCCCAGGACACTAAGCATTTCACGTGGTCAGTGCCACTGCAACCCAGACAAGGGCAAAGGAGGTGCTAACATTCGTAATACTCTTCAGTACAGTTCAGTCGCTCAGTCACGTCCAACTGTTTTCAACCCCATGGACTGCAGCATGCCAGGCCCCCCTGTCCATCACCAACTCCAGAGCTTGCTCAAACTCATGTCCACAGAGTTGGTGATGCCATCCAACTATCTCATCTTCTGTCGTCCACTTCTCCTGCCTTCAATCTTTGCCACCATCAGGATCTTTGCCAATGAATAAGTTCTTCACATCAAGTGGCCAAAGTGTTGGAGCTTCAGCTTCAGCATCAGTCCTTCCAATGAACACCCAGGACTGATCTCCTTTAGGATGGACTGGTTGGATCTCCTTGCAGTCCAAGGGACTCTCAAGAGTCTTCTCCAGAAGCACAGTCCAAAAGTATCAATTCCTCAAATACACCCATATATACCACACATGCATTCACACACACATTTTGATTGGATCATAGAGCTATAAATGGAGGGAAAGGACAATACAGCTGGAAAAGTGTGTTAATTCACTCAGCACCTTTGAGAATTACCATGTGCAACACATTCTAATAGGTTCTATCAGAATTCTTATCATGAAGACATGGAAAGTGGTGTGGCAGGCTGAAATCTGGTGGCCCTAATGACCAAACTTCCAGAATTCATGCTACAGTGTCATTCCATCTAACACTGACTCTAGGTTTTCCGTGTGATGAGTTTTGGCAAAGCTTGATAGGTCCCTGCACATTCATACTTATTCTNGTGATTTCGGAGACCAAGGAAATAAAGTCTCTCACTGTTTCCATTGTTTCCCCATCTATTTGCCATGAAATGATGGGACCGGATGCCATATCTTCATTTTTTGAATGTTGAGTTTTAAGCCAGCTTTTTCACTCTCCTCTTTCACTTTGAGCAAGGGGCTCTTCAGTTCCTCTTCTCTTTCTGCCATAAGGGCAGAGAGTAATACTCATAAGTAATATTCTTACTTGGGGATGATCCTGCCCACTTTACAAATAAGGGACCTGAGGTAAGGTCACCTGACATGCAAATCAGAGCTGGGATTTGAACCCAAGTCTTGGGTTCCTCTGGCTCAAAGCCCTCCTCTTTCTCCTAATCCAAACAGTGGTTCACTCCTCATCCCCCAGCCACAGTAGCCCTGTCAGTCATCTCCATGACCACATCCCCTTCATAATGAAACTGACCCCAACCCTGGGGCTGTCCTGGGTGATCCCTCCCCCTGCTTCGGCTCATCCAACCTGAGTTGTTCCCACCTTCAAGCTGGACCAATCATTCTCCATCATTGAGTTTTTGAAAATGGGACCTAGAGATTTAGTTAACTGATAAAAGGTCAGAAGACTACTATGGTCATCATGCAGGAGAGGCCACAAGAAAAGAAAGAAACAGATGTGCAGAAGAATAGAGGTAAGACTGCTGATCAGTTTCCTTCTCACGTTCTAAGTTCTGGTCTGCAAATAACTCTTCTCTGACCCTGTGGGGTTCTGTACTTTATGAATTTGTTCCAGCCTCTAGGGCAAATGAACACAGTCCAGGGTGTGGGGACCCCCACTGGTGATCAACATCCCTTTGTTGGTGTGCAGCGGAGAATCAAGGACCTGAAAGCAGGTAATGGGTGTTCTGATTCCAAAACTAGTGTTAGGGGAACCACTGTCTGAACCCGCCCACCATAGTAGCCACTTGCCTGAGTTATCTTAAACAGGAGGTCCATTTCCCTCGTGGCTCAGATGGTAAAGAATCTGCCTGCAATGAGGGACACCCAGCTTCAGTCCCTGGGTCGGGAAGATCCCTTGGAGAAGAGAATGGCAACCCACTCCAGTATTCTTGCCTGGAGAATCCCACAGACAAAGGAGCCTGGTGGGCTACAGTCCATGGGGTCACAAAGAGTCGAACACGACTGAGCGACTAACACTTTCACTCNCCCTGGGTCGGGAAGATCCCTTGGAGAAGAGAATGGCAACCCACTCCAGTATTCTTGCCTGGAGAATCCCACAGACAAAGGAGCCTGGTGGGCTACAGTCCATGGGGTCACAAAGAGTCGAACACGACTGAGCGACTAACACTTTCACTCTCACTAGAAGGAAATGTGGAAGCTACCACCAACCAGAAGAATTCAGGAAAGGTCAAAAGGAGAGAGGAGGCTCCAGTCCGTATGTCCCACCAATGTCCCAGGATCCTCTTCGCTGGAATCCATCTTGGCTAAGCGAGGCGCAACTCACCAGGAAGGACCCTGAGTCAGAATGATTAGCCAGAGACAACCAAGAAACCCATCCAAATACCGTAAAGCCTGCGACTTCGGGCCTCATGGCAGAGCAATCCTCCCGGGCTCCCTTACCCTCCTGCCCTCCGCCTGGGTGCCCCTTCCCAATAAAGTCCCTTGCTCTGTCAGCTCATGTGTCTCCTCGGACAGATCATTTCTGAGCGTTAGACAAGGGCCAACTCTTCGGCCCTGGAAGAGGTCTGCCTTCCTGCAACACTAGTATCTGCAAACTAAAATGTGCTGGACACGCAGGCAGATTCTTGAGATAGCCACAGTTGAGTGATACTTTGAGACATTAGCTGAGGTTTCCCACAGCCTTCCTGAACCCCCTTCCTTCCTCAGCTATATTCACTGCTGCAGGGGACAGCGTCCAGGGGTAATCAGGCCCAGATCTCAGGACACAAGAGCAAGGCTTCTGAGCTACAAAAGCCACAGTTTAAGTTCAAAAGCCACAGTTTTAACTATAAACATTGTATTTAGAAGAAAAGAAGAAAGTCTGGGCTCCCTCCCCTCTCCTGCCCCTTCTCCCCTACATCCCACACTTAATAAATCTTCCCCAGGGACATCTCTGATGGTCCAGTGGTTGAGACCCCACACTTCCAATGCAAAGGGTAATGAGTCCAATCCCTGGTTGGGGAACTAAGATCCCACATGTCAGGTGGCAGAGCCAAAAAATAAAAATAAATAACAATAAGAGGAATAAAATTTTTCAAAAGAAATACTTTAAATAATAATAATAATATTGTCCCCCTTGACCTGGGGTACAAAGAAGGGAAAAGATAACAGGTATGGCAGAGACTTCCATGTGTCACCAAAGCCCATTTCCTCTTCCTCGTGGGCACTTAGNGCATGTCAGGTGGCAGAGCCAAAAAATAAAAATAAATAACAATAAGAGGAATAAAATTTTTCAAAAGAAATACTTTAAATAATAATAATAATATTGTCCCCCTTGACCTGGGGTACAAAGAAGGGAAAAGATAACAGGTATGGCAGAGACTTCCATGTGTCACCAAAGCCCATTTCCTCTTCCTCGTGGGCACTTAGATAAACTACATTTCCCTATAGCCTCTGTGGTTGAATACAGCCATGAGACTGAATTCTGGCCAAATGAATGTGGGTGAAAATGAAAGAAGCTACTTCCTGGCCTAGCCCGGCCCATGGGGACCTCCCAGCTCTCCTCTCTCCCCAGTTGCTGGCTGGATGGAGAAGACTCCAACACCTGCAAGGGAAGGAGCATGAAGCTCTGGATGGGAATGAGGAAGGGGGTCTGCCATGGGACCACCTACACAGCATAATCAGAAAACTAACTCTTATCATGGAAGGCAACTAAGATTTGGAGATTTCTTTGTTACAGCAGCTAGTGCTACTAACTCAAGGGAAGCAAAAAAGCATAGATAGATCACTGAAGGGGGCCCTGGCACCTTTCCCCAACATGTGTGTACACACACACACACACACACACACACACACACACACACACACCATCCTGCCAGGGAGGGAATGATAGACTAGGAAATCTTAAAGCAGAGAATCATCCAACCTTCCAAGGAAAACAAGGAGAATAGCAAGTCTCAAGAGTTCTCCTGCACCCAGTACAGAGTAGGAGCAAATGAATGTATGCAAAGGACAAATGGGCGTGGGACAGCCTTGGAGTGTTTTCCCTGAAGCCAAAGGGATGTGCAAGCGGCTGGAGAATCAGAGTTCCTGGATGGATGGCTGGATAGATGGAGGGGTGGATGGATAAACAAGTTTTGGATGTGCTTGTGCTCTTAAAAGGAAGCGTAGGGGGAACTTCACAACATCCAGCTGGGTTGGCCAAAGCATTCATTCTGTTTTATCCGCAAGACGGCTTTAAGAGCACTCTGTGGTCTTTAACTTCATTGGAAACAATTTTGTTAGATTGTATTGTGACAGCTATCATATCAGTATACATTTATAAAAAATTTATCAAAATTGGCGAATTTTTGTATAGCCATTTTAATAGTGGAGCTGAAAAGGAAAAAGCAACACTTCTGGTTTATTATGCTTTATTTCAAGAAAGGTAAAAATGCAACCCAAGTACAAAACCAAAGAGAAGTGCAACGTATGAAGAATGTGCTGTGATTGATCAAAAGTGTCAAACGTGGTTTGCAAAGTTTCATGCTGGAGATTTCTCACTGGACAATGCTCCATGGATGGGTAGATCCGTTGAAGTTGATAGTGATCAAACTGAGACATTAATTGAGAATAATCAATGTTATACTACACAGGAAAAGCTAACATACTCAACTATCCAAATCAAGAGCTGAAAAGCATTTGCACTAGCTCGGTTATGTTCATCACTTTGATGTTTGGGTTCCACACGAGTTAAGCAAAAAAAAAGAAAAGAAAAAAGAGAACCGTCTTGACCCTATTTCCAATGAAATTCTCTACTTAAATGTAATGAAAACATTCCGGTTTTAAAACAAACTGTGACCAGTGATGAAAAGTGGATAGTGTACACCAATGTCAAACAGAAGAGATTGCAGGGTAAGTGAAATGAACCCCCACTAATCACACTAAAGGCCAGTCTTCATTCAAAGAAGGTGATGTTGTGTGCATGGTGGGATTGGAAGGGAGTCCTCTATTATGAGCTCCTTCCAGAAAACCAAATGATTAATTCCACAAAGTATTCCTCCCAATTAGACCCACTGAAAGCAGCACTCGACAGAAAGTGTCCAAAATTAGTCAACAGAAAGCCCACAAGCTTCCAGCAAGATAATGCAAGACTACGTGTTTCTTTGATTCTTTGATAACCAGGCAAAGACTGTTACAGCTTGGGTGGGAAGTTCTGATTCATCTCCCCTATCCACCAGATATTGCACCTTCAGGTTTCCATTTATTTTGGTCTTTATAAAATTCTACTAAAGGAAAAAATTCCACTTCCCCAGAAGACTATAAAAGGCACCTGGAACAGTTCTTTGCTCAAAAGGAGAAAAAGTTTTGGAAAGACGGAATTACCAAGCTGCCTGAAAAATGGCAGAAGGTAGTGGAATAGAATAGTGAATACATTGTTCAATAAACTTCTTGGTTAAAACGAAAAATATGTCTTTTATTTTTACTTTAAAACCAAAGCAACTCTCTGGCCAACCCAATATTTGGCAATAATCTCTTGGGTGCAATGACAAAAACACAGGCAACAAAATAAAAAAACAAATAAATTGGACCTCATAAAAGTTGAAAGCTTCTGTGTATCAAAGGACATCATCAACAGAGTGGAAAAAGCTACCCACAAAACAGGAGAAAATATTTGCACAGCATGTACCTGAAAAAGAATGATATTCAGTCAGAATAGATACAGAACTCCTACAACTTAACAGCAAAAAACAAACAACTCAATTCATAAATGAGCAAAGGACCTGAAAAGACATTTTCCAATGGAGATATACAAAGAATACCCAAAGATATTCTTGTGCTTTTTAGCACAAGAAGATGCACACCATCACCAGCCATTAGGAAAATGCAAATCAAATTCACAATGAGCTACAGCCTCGCAATCACTGGGATGGCTACTGTCAAAACAGAAACTAACAAGCATCGGGGAGGACACAGAGACACTGGAACCCTCGCGCATTGTGAACATAAAATGCTACAGCTGTTTTGGAAAGAGAGTATGACGGGTGCTCAAAAAATGAAACATAGAATTACCATGTGATCCAGCAATTCCATTTCTGGGAGGAAGAAGTGAAAACAGAGATTTGAATGGCTGTTTGTACACCAACGTTCATAGCACAGTATTATTCACAATGCCCACAAGTTACAAACAACTCAAATGTCCATCAACCAGTGGATAAACAAAGTATAGTATATAGACCAGACCAGACCAGAACATTTTGTTTCTGATGCATCTACAGCGAGGTACATGGATGAACCTTGAAGACATTATGCTAAGTGAAATAAGACAGGCATGCACGCTCAGTCACTAAGTCGTGTCCAACTCTTTGCGACCCCATGGACTGTAGCCTGCGAGGCTCCTCTGTCCGTGGGATTTCCCCGGCAAGAATGCTGAAGTGGGTTGCCATTTCCTTCTCTAGGGGATCTTTGGACCCAGACATCAAACCTGAGTCTCCTTTATTGGCAAGTGGGTTCTTCACCACTGAGCCACCTGGGAAGCCCTAAGACAGGCACAGAAGGGCAAATATTGCTTAGTCCACTCATATGAGGGACCTAGAGCTGTCTCATCCACAGAGACAGGAAAGAGAGTGATGATGGGCGAGGGGGGAATGGGAATTAGTGTTTAATGGACATCAAGTTTCAGTTTGGGAGGATGAAAAAAAACATTATAGAGACGGATGGTGGTGATTGTTGCATAACAAGATGAATGTACTTAATACCATTGAACTGTACAGCTAAAAATGGTTAAAATGGTAAATTTTATGTTATAGATGTTTTACCACTATTTTCAAAATTAAGAACTTCATTCATCAAAAGACATCCGTGAAACGGCAAGCCCCCAGAGTAAGAAATGTGTAATACCTATAAGTAACAAAGGGTTATAACATGCTTTAAAAAAAAAAAAAACCTTACAAAGCAGTAAGTAAAAGACAAACCATCTAATAGAAGCATAGGTAAATGATGTGAACAGGCACTTATGCAAGAGAAAATCCAAATCACGATAAACATGAGGAGATGCTCGATCCTGTTAATAACTGCAGAAATGCAAATGGAAAGCCACAGTAAGATACCATTTCTCATCATTCATTTGGTAAATTTAAAAAATCTGACAAAAGATAAGTATTGCCGAGAACAGAACAATGGGAATTTCCACACCACGTGAGCAGGAGATGAATTGGTACACCCACTTTGGAAAACAAGATGGCTTTACTTAGTGCAATTAAAGCTACACAAAGCTGACCCAACAATTCTGAGTCCAGATAAACACTACAGCAGATTTTCAAACTGGAGGATTCATCAGAATCACCTGGAGGGCTTGTTAAACACAGATTGCTGGCCCTCAACCCAAAGTTTCTTGTTCAGGAGGTCTGGGGAGGGGCTTGAGAATTTACAGTTCTGAGAGGCTCCCAGGTGATGCTGAAGCTGCTGGTCTGGAGTCCACATTTGAAGAATCAACAACACAGGGACCTTCCTCATGGGCCAGTGGTTAAGAATCCACTTGCCAATACAGAGGACACAGGTTCGATCCCTGGTCCAGAAAGATCCCACATCCGTGGAGCAGCTAGAGTTGTGGCACATGCCTCGGCTACTGAGCCCACACGCCTAGAGCCGGTGTTCCACAACAGACAAGCCACCACAGTGAGAGGCCTGTGCACTCTGCAGCGAAGGGGCTCCCTCTTGCCGGAACTCGAGTAAGCCCTCATCCAGAAACCGAGACCCAGCACAGCCAAAAATACACAAATAAATAAAGATTATTTTAAAAGAACCAACAGCACTACTCATGATAAAACTGAAAATGTCCCAAATATCCACTGAGAGCAAAATGAACACACAGAAGATGATAGAGCTATGCAATGGAATATTATACAGTAATAAAAAGGAACAAACCACAGCTACACAATTGCTGTAGACTGAATACACATATTCTGCTGCCCCCCAAATACGTATGTTGGAATTCTAACTCCAAATGTGATGGCACTTGGAGGTGGGGCACTGGCGCTGATTAGATCATGAAGGTGGAGGCCTCATGAAAGAGACCCCAAAGGGCTTCCATCCCTTCTGCCCGGTAAGAACGCACCAAGAAGACAAGGGTCTGTGAACCGGGAAGTGGCTTCTCGCCAGACACTGAACCTGCCTGTGCCTTGATCTTGGACTTCCAGCTTCCAAGGTTGTGAGAAATAAATTTCTGTTGTTTTTAGCAGCCTGACTAGACTAAGACAGTGATCAGCATAATGTTAAGCAAAAGAAGCCATACATACCAAAAAATCCATCATATAATCATATTGATATAGAAAGGTCAAAAACAAGTATCTCTATTGTGATTAGGCTGGCATACTGGGTGGTTCATATATGTCCAGAATTGAAAAATCTACAATTACAGAAAGAAGATCATTGGTGGTCCACCTCTGGAGGATTGAGGGATGATGGCTAAAGGAAACAGTGTTTCTTTTGGGGATGATGAAAATATTCTACAATTCGAGGACTTCCCTGGTGGTCTCCGTCTTGCAATGCAGGCGATGGGGGTTCGATCCCTAGTCAGAGAACTAAGATCCCACATATTGCAGGGCAATTAAGCCCATGCACCACAACTTCTAAGCCCTTCTGTCTCAACTGGAGAAGTCTACATGATGCAATGAAGACCCCGCACAGCCAAAAAATAGTAATAATGTTTAAAAGAAAATATTCCATAATTCATAGTGGTGATGACTGCACAGCTCTGTCAACACACTGAAAACCATTGAACTTTAAGGGGACAAATGTACGGTAAGTGAATTATAGCTCAATAAAGCTGCTGCTGCTGCTAAGTCACTTCAGTCATGTCCGACTCTGTGTGACCCCATAGACGGCAGCCCACCAGGCTCCCCCATCCCTGGGATTCTCCAGGCAAGAATACTGGAGTGGGTTGCCATTTCCTTCTCCAATGCATGAAAGAGAAAAGTGAAAGTGAAGTCGCTCAGTCTGTCCGACTGTTAGCGACCCCATGGACTGCAGCCCACCAGGCTACTCCGTCCATTGGATTTTCCAGGCAAGAGTACTGGGGTGGGGTGCCATTGCCTTCCCCGTCAATAAAGCTGTTATCCCCAAAACAAAAAATTTTTAAACTAACGAATAAAATCAACAGCCTCTTTCCTCACCACCAGAGATGCGCCAGGCAAGGGGCGTGTGTAATGAAACCAAGGAGAGAGACACCAAATTTGGAGAAACCACATTCCTTCCTGGTGTCTCTATAATGCACGCACATGCACGCACACATACCCCGGGGCTTTGCCTGCCTTTGGCAAAACCTATGCTAAATGCCAGAAACCCACAAGGCCAGAGATCCTCAGACAAGCAGGTGACTGGGGCACTCCTGCCAAGAGACACAGGACTCTTTCAACTCAAAATTAAATTTTAAGCAAACACCTAAGTGAAGCAGAGCCCATTGGAGAAAGGCTGGTTCTAGAACCCATGCCAGGCCTGGGGGAGCAAATTCTTGGATAGCAAATTGAGGCAGGGGCTTCAGCCCTCCCAGGACACTCCTTCTGAAAGGGCTTCTCTCTTAAGTCCATCGCTCCTAGCAGCTTCAAGGTATAGGTAAGGTCTCAGGGACTTAAATCCCTCTGTTCCTCACACAGGCTAAAGGCAGCATGTTTGGGAAAGTCACATCCCAGACTTCGCGCCTCCAGGGAGCCCGGCAGATGGTTGCAAATGACGAGTCTGCAGGAGCCAGCAGATGTGATGCGTGAGGAGCAGAGGGTGCCAGGAGCAACCGTGGGTCCCCTCAGCTGCCACCTCCCACTGCTCCACGAAGCTTCTGACAGCTCTGAGCCAAGCACGCACACATACCCCGGGGCTTTGCCTGCCTTTGGCAAAACCTATGCTAAATGCCAGAAACCCACAAGGCCAGAGATCCTCAGACAAGCAGGTGACTGGGGCACTCCTGCCAAGAGACACAGGACTCTTTCAACTCAAAATTAAATTTTAAGCAAACACCTAAGTGAAGCAGAGCCCATTGGAGAAAGGCTGGTTCTAGAACCCATGCCAGGCCTGGGGGAGCAAATTCTTGGATAGCAAATTGAGGCAGGGGCTTCAGCCCTCCCAGGACACTCCTTCTGAAAGGGCTTCTCTCTTAAGTCCATCGCTCCTAGCAGCTTCAAGGTATAGGTAAGGTCTCAGGGACTTAAATCCCTCTGTTCCTCACACAGGCTAAAGGCAGCATGTTTGGGAAAGTCACATCCCAGACTTCGCGCCTCCAGGGAGCACGGCAGATGGTTGCAAATGACGAGTCTGCAGGAGCCAGCAGATGTGATGCGTGAGGAGCAGAGGGTGCCAGGAGCAACCGTGGGTCCCCTCAGCTGCCACCTCCCACTGCTCCACGAAGCTTCTGACAGCTCTGAGCCAGTGGGGCTGCCTCACTGGGTCAAAATACACAGCAAAGACAACCAAAGGATTTCCTGGGCCTGAGGAGCAGAAGAGGGGCCAGGAGGCCCCCTGGCAGGGTGGGTGGAAAGACCCATGAGGTGTGGCAGAGACAGCAAAGGAATGGGATACATCGCTTTGCTGAGTGATCTCAGACAAGTAGCTCAACTTCTTTGAATCCGTTTCGCTGGTTGTAAACCAGAGATAACCGCAAGTCTTCAAACAGCTGTCAAAAGAGTTAAATGAACCAAGAGATGTGGAAGTATTTAGCGATGAGTGGAATTCCATGCATGATTCAGCAAAGGTTGGTTGAGAAACACCAACTGAGTTTCATTTCAAGTTAGCTTTCTAGCTGGTTGAGCCAAAGTGAGGAGATAGGGGAAATACAATGGAGTAATCAGTCATTCAAGCTGGCGTTGATTGAACCAGACCCTGTGTAACCCCTGGCGTGGATCATCCCATTCAGTTCTCAGAAGAACCCCACAAAGTGAACACTATTTATCCCCATTTTTCAAATGAAGAACGTGAACCATAAAGAAGATGAGAAGCGTGTCCAAGGTTCACCCCACGTCATCAAACCCACGTCTCCTGCTTGGCAGGCGGATTCTTTACCACTGAGCCAGCTTTTAGTCCTTCCCTAGTTACAGGGATTCTTTTCCTGTTTTAATAGTTCACATCAACGCAGCTTCCCTGATGTCTCAGTGGGTAAAGAATCCACTTGCCAATGCAGGAGACACAGGAGACACAGATTCGATCCCTGGGTCAGGAAGATCCCCTAGAGGAGGAAATGGTGACCCACTCCAGTATTCTTGCCCGGAAAAAAAGTCCATGAACAGAAGAAACTGATGGGCTACAGTCCAAAGGGTGGCAAAGAGTCAGACACAGCTGAGTGACTAAGCACATACACACACTCATCAAGGCAGCAGGTGGAACTGTAAAGCACAAAGACGTTGCCGCCCACCGGTCCAGGTTCCAACCCAGCTCCATCATCACAACCTATACGGCCTTGGGCGAGATAACCCTCTGGGCCTGTTTCCCCACCCACCAACCAGTTTAAAGACAGCACAAACTCATCAAGTTGTTGGGGGATCAGTGGGGTCTGACATGTTAGCAAAACATAAATAAGTTGTTGGGATTATTATTATTATTTATTTTAAAGCATCTTGGAAAAATATACCCTGGCACACTAAAACCATGAATGACAGACCTCACTGCTCAGGATGAGGTGAAAATAATTTGACTCTATAAGTGAATCAATGTAAAGCAAAACAATAAGTGAATAATCATATAGATATTGGGCAGTATACAGCCCAAGTTGGGAAGGCAGTGCAAAATAAGAATTCAGGGCCTCTTGCAATAGTTATTAATAATTTCAAGACAGGAACAGTGCAGCATTAAACCAAATGGAGGGCCCTTCTATGCATAGAACCCCATGTGACTATAAGGTCACATGTCCACCAAGCTGGCCCTGGTTTTGGGAAGGATGTGGGCTACATCCTTGGATGTACTCATGTCTTTCATGCATTTTTTAAAACTCATTGAGTGTACATTTAAAACCTGTGTATTTTACTGTTTGTATATCGTATCAGTAAAATTATATCAATTTAAAAAGAAACGTGATAAAATAGGGTTACAAATCTCCTGCTGATCACAGGAAGTGTGATTCTGCAATGAGGCACAGGCATAGACTTGTATATTAAATGCTATCTTCTGTAACATAGTCTGTGTTTCCCTGATCCCTGTGTACAGTTGTACAGGATGTGCACTGCCCAATCCTATGTCATTCACATAGACAAATCATGACCCCCTTGAGTTGCACAGTGGGTAACCTACACAACTGTCCATGGTAGCCTTGACTGTTATAACTTCATTTGAAAAACTCATCATTTGTTTCAAGGGAAGACCCTGTTTGAATGCAAGACTGGAATCAAATAAAGAGTCTTATTGCAAATACCATCCTAAGACCTCCCATCCAGGCAGAAATCTAGAAGGAACCAGCTCATGGATAGACTTTCCTGGGATGTGCAAAGGAGCCATCCTTCAAATTCCTCCAACCCTATGCAAGCCCTATTTCCCCAGTGCTACTGAAACCTCTGCTCAGAAGGGCAAAGGGCTGGATTTAAGCATCTGAGCTAATTTCTCACACCAAAGTATGATAAGACCAAGGAGTCATTTCAAAATGTAAATTACCATTGTTTACACTTAACAGAGTCTTCTCACCAAGGAGGAACTGTTTCCAATTAGGAAACATGAAAGCTGGTCACTGTTTGGGGTTAATATGACACTTTCAGAGAGAGTGAACAGGCGAGACTACCCAGACACCTAATTACCTGGAAAGATAATCTTGAATAATTGGAATTAGAGCAACTAAAGCAATTATTGGATGTTGTGATCGCCGGGAGAAATCCTCCACCGGCACAGGGATTCAATCACTTTTAATAAGAGCACGTAATTAGAGGAATCCAGAATTTCAAAATAAAGTGGAAGAATGAAGGAGGTGGGAGGATCATGTGTGATGCTAGAGAAAATGAGGCTGGAGGCATGGGTGGGAAGGAAGGGGAGGTGAGAAAAGATG